>VSDK01001005.1:466866-486230 GCA_009767595.1 Symbiodinium kawagutii | reverse complement strand
AGTGCCTTCCCCGCACTGTAGCCTCCGCGGCAGCTCTCAACACGTTGGCTTCGTGGCAAGAGCTCCTCATGCTGGCCAAGGCTGTCCTGGCCACACCTGCCCGCGGAGGAGCGAAACATCGGGCCCAGGCTGGTCTTGCTGTTCGGCGTCGTTGTCTTCGGTGGCTTGCCGGGGAACGGGCCGAACTCTGGGATGAGGTCGCGTCCCGGCAGCCCTCTCGACCACGGTCTGGTGAGCTCAGTGCCGATGATCGCCATGCCCGCTGCCAACAACTTGCTGCAGAGGGTGAATTGTCCCGGGCCTGTGCGGCTCTCACTGATGCCCCTCCCTTGCCGGCTTCTGCAGAGACCATCGCGGCCCTTCAGAGCAAACACCCCCAAGCTGCCCTTCCTGACTTGGCCGCCCTTGGTCCACCTCGCCCTGCTGCGGTGCCTGAGTTTGAAGCAGCCGATCTTCGACGAGCAATTCAAAGTTTTCGTCGGGCTTCGGGCGGGGGCCCTTCCGGGCTTCGCCCTGATCATCTTCGAGAGGCTTTGCAAACGGCGCATGCCGATGAAGTGGTTGCCCGCCTCAGTGAACTCTGCCTCCAACTTGCCAAAGGCCGCGCCCCCCCTCAGGTGGCACCTTTCTTGGCTGGTGCAACTTTACATGCCCTGCCCAAAAAGCATGGCGGTCTTCGGCCCATTGCGGTTGGTGAAACCCTCCGTCGCCTCGTAGCCAAGCTGCTTTGTCACAGCATTAGGCAAGCTGCAGCCGCCCACCTCTGGCCGCTTCGGGTTGGTGTTGGGGTCAAGGCCGGGGCCGAAATTGCCATACACACATGTCGCCAGTGGACCCAGCGCAACAGCGACGATGTGGACAAGGTCCTGCTCAAGGTGGATTTCTCTAATGCCTTCAATGTTGTTCGCCGTGACGCTGTTCTTCGAGAAGCGCGCGCGGCCGTCCCTGATGTGGCATGTTGGGCCGATTTTTGTTACGGCGCCCAATCAGTCCTTCGCTTTGGCACCGCCGAAATCTCATCGATAGCAGGGGTGCAGCAAGGTGATCCGTTGGGACCTTTGCTTTTCTCCTTGGCTTTACAGCCGGCTTTGCGAGCAGCTGCTGCCTGTCCTGTTGACATAGCGTTCGCCTACCTCGACGATGTGGTCATCGCTGGCAATGCAGCCCATGTGAGTTCAACTTTGCGTGCTCTACAGGTCACAGCCTCTGCGGCGGGCTTGGCCCTTGACCCTTCCAAGTGCGAACTTGTGCTTGCAGCGGGCCCTACCTCTCAAGTTGATCCTGGGCTTTTTCCACCTGGCTTTAAAGTATCACGGAGCAATGGTTTCGAACTCTTGGGGTCAGCAATCGGCAACATTGCATTTTGTACTCGATATGCTATGCAAGAACGCGTCGAGAAGGCAACTGACTGCTTTGAGGCTCTTGCCGACCTCCCGGACGCCCAAACAGCTCTCTTGTTACTTCGCCATTGCACTTCCTACACAAAACTCACGCACAGCATGCGAACCACTCCACCTGCCGCCCATGAACAGGCCCTGGCGCAGTTCGATGATCACGTTCGTGCATGTTTGGAAAAAGTGGGAGGTTTGGCCTTAACAGCTACAGCCTGGCAACAAGCTTCGCTTGGGATCAAGTCTGGCGGCCTCGGCCTCCGCAGTGCTCTTGTACATGCTCCAGCGGCATACTTGGCTTCGGTTTCAGCTGCAGGGCCTTCATGTCAAATGCTCTATGCGCGCTACACTTTGGATTGGCCGGACACGGAGGTTACTGCCGTCGCTTTCAACTCCTTCGTGCCCGAACCGGACCACTTCCTGCACGTGCACGAGCCAAAGCCTCAGCAACATCTTTCGAGCGCCATAGACAAACAGCGGCTGACGGCCCTTTTCGCCCAAGTTGATGGAGAAGCTGCTCGCGCACACCTCCGCTTGGTTGGACAGCCTGGCTCTGGTGGCTGGCTTTCCGCTCGTCCTGCTGACGCTCTTGGCCTTCACATCGACACTGGTTTTTTCCGCGTGCTTCTCCGGCTGCGGCTCCGCCTTCCTGTTGCTTGCTCCGATGGGCCTTGCCCACTTTGCGATGGGATTGCGGACCGATGGGGGGACCATGCCCGAGCATGCCCATGTGGAGGCGACAGGGTGAAACGCCACAACAGGCTCCGGACCTACTTGGCCGGCCGCCTGGCAGCAGCAGGTTTGAGTCCGGAGCTGGAAAAACCTGGCTTGTTACCTGTCCGTCCTGAAGAAGCTGGTTTGTCTGAAAGTGGTGCAGTTGGGGTCGACGCTTCTGGCCGCCGCCCGGCCGACATCTACTTGCCTGCATGGGGGCTCCATGGCCCTGCTGCCTTGGACCTCGCTGTTTCTAGTGGTCTTCGCAGTGCCGTTCTCGCAGCTTCAGCTCAAGATGGTGGTCATGCCGCGTCTGCCTACGAGAGCCGCAAGCGCTCCTTCCAAAACACCGATCAACAATGTCGAGGCCAGGGTTTGCAATTCCTCCCCGTTGTTGCAGAGGCATGCGGTGGAGGGCTCGCCCCTCAAGCTCTTGTGGTCCTTCGCACTCTGGGCAGCCTGCTAGCTGCGAAAACGGGGCAGGCTACATCCACGGAGGTTGAGCACCTCTACCAGGGCCTGAGCGTGGCTTTGCAGCGGGAGAGCGCCCGGGCAGTTTTGCGTCGCCTTCCCGCACTGCCGGCTGGGGCCCATGCATATTTGCCTGAACCATGAACTTCTTCTACTGATTCACTGGCCGCACCGTTCTGATTTTTTTCCCGCTTCATTGCCAAAGGCATTGTTGCTGGACTATGCCTCGTGGTGCTCTAGGGGGCTGCGCACAGTTTAGCTTCCTTGCCCATCAGCCTTTTTGCTTGTGCCTCGGCCTCTTCCGGGCTTTGTCCAGTTTTCTGGCCTGTGTAGATTTTGCCGTCGCACCGAGGGCCCGATGCTTAGGCACACCCAACGTGTTGTGCCTGAGCCCCTGGCTCGCCCCTTTTGCCCTGTTGAGTTTGTGATCGCCCGTGCACGAGCCACGTGTCGAGTTTTTTTTTCAGCTGTGGGCTTTGTAGTTTGGCAGGTTTTTTTCCCCTTCGAAGAAGGTTTTTTCCTTGCCAGCATGAGCCTGGTAGCATCAGAACCCCCTACAGACATACTGTCATCTGCAATGTCAATGTGCATTGGGGCGTCCATCGACTGAGTAGTCAATATTTTGGTTTTGGATGTATTAATTTCCAAGCCAGCTCGTTGAAGTTCTTCTCCAAGAATTTCCAGCATGGTGGCCACATCTTGCCAACAAGTCGCGTAAAACAATATGTCATCAGCATAGCGAACGTTGCTCAATTTCTCACCGGTGCCTAAATCCAGACCACGGCTCCCAATCCGAACTTTCCATCGGGATAGTATATCTTCCAAAATTGCGTTGAAAAACAGTGGGCTCAAAACATCACATTGTTTGACACCACGTTGAATATGAAATGGTGCATCGTCTTCGATCATTTCAAGTTGTCCATTGTAGACTGCACGCAATAGATTAATGTAGTGTTTTGGCACATTTTGTTGAAACAAACTCTCAAACAAACAGTCATGAGTCATGGCCCACATTTTTGTATTGCATCCCTTTTAAATTGGGTAGTGTCACTAGCAAAAGAGTGACGGTCACCACTGCGTTAAACAACCTCGGCAGCAGTTTCACTGAAACATGTTTGCTCGGTCTTGTTTGTGAAAATGCCCCCGAGGTGATTGACTTCAGCCCGATGTCCACATACCCGATGTTGGTGCCTCTGTGTCCAGGCTTTGTTGATTGATTTGTCGTGTCATGGGTGGAGGGCACGTGCACCAATTCAATGTTGATGTGAGTGATGTCGGCAAGGTTTTGGCCTCGGTTCCGTTCGGTTGGCATCCCGGTTTTTGGCATGCCCCCGCGAGGTTCCCTTGTGAAAACTTATTCAGCGAGCGCTTGCGCATAGATAAAGATAACATGTGTCGCGTGCATTTGCCAAGCTTTCTTTTGTTCCAACATTTGGACCATAAGTGGCTAGGCGTTGTTTTCTTGAGAAATTGTTTCCCCCAAAATCGAATTGAACAATCTCGGTTCAATACGTCAATTTGCTTGCCCTGCACTTGAACGCAGCAAGGTTGGTTTTTTTCCACTGCCCCTTTTGGGTCTCTGCAATGTGCCAGGCTCATGGAACATCCCCCTATTCAAAACGAACACCTTGGGCACACATGGTTGCAAACAAGGAATCGTATTCAATTTTATCAAATGTTTTTCGGACGTGGGGGGAACCAAAAAAAACAAAGTAAAAATATTAGACGCCTTTTGGGCCCGCAACCTCCTGAAAACAAGTTGGTCAGAGGATGTCACACGACCCTCGGCTTCAAAACCGCGTTGCTCAAAACACGGTGGGGTAACTTTTTCGGTTTGGTTGGGCGAAGGCGTGGATTTTGTTGCCCTTGGGCATGCGAGTCCAAAATTTTGATTTGTTCGGAATTTTGCTTGTTGTGACCGCGCGCCGGTATCGGCATCATTTTTCGGAAATGGTTTCGGAAGATGATTGACTCTCTTGTTTCTGTGACTTGGAATGGCCTCTGGCATGAAACGTTGCATCATTGTAATTCGAAAATTGTGCCGCTGTAGATGAGTAACGTGTAAACATGGCCGTGCAAATGTTTAGAACAATTGAGGAAATTAGCTTCGTAGATTGCCAATTTGTCGCCAAAAAAATGGACGCAAAGGGTTTAAGCATGGACATGCTCTGGGCGCAGATTGGTTGGTTTTAGTTTGGGATGAATTTGCACGATTTCGTTTTGATGGTCTCTTGCTGGTCACAACAACTTTTCAAAAACAAAAAAAATCCAAGTTGCGACAAATTTTTGCGGATTTTTTGGGACAAGGGCGTTCCACACAATATACTAATGTCAAAGTGCAAAGTTCAAGCTTCATCTTGCATTCCCGCATGCGGCTCCACGTTTGGGGCGCAGGACCCAAGTGAAAAAAAAATCGAGTGCCTCTATGAAATTTTCTTTTGTTTGAAACCATTTTTCCTTGTTGGAAGCGAGCGCCCTCCAATCACCCAAATGTCGGTGGCGCTCAAAATCATCGAATTGAACGTCCGAATGCGTCGAAGGGTGCCTATCATACGTGTGTTTGTTTTTGCATTCGGCTGCCATCATGGGCGCGTTGAGATGGCACGGCTGTTGAGGCATTTGGCTGTCAACTACCGGTGTTTGATCCACAAATTGGGGTTGAAATCATATTGGTTCAATGGCATGGACAGGCTTTGCGTGTTTCAGTTTTGTGGACGGTCGGGTAATCAAATGTGGCCAAGGAAAGGAACCCCAAATTCAACAGTAATTACCAGATGTGACGCCAGATCGTCAGGGCAAAATTGGCAGACGTGCGCTGTGGCAAAAAAGGTTGGTAAAAGGGAACTAGGCGTTGAACGAGTTAGCCAATTAAATTTCCCACACGCAATAGTCATGTTTGTTTGCTCCGATGGTGTGGCCAAGGTATTTGCTTGTCATCAATGACGCAATCCTGTCCCCCATGTCCTTCTGGGATCTAGCTTGCACGGTTCGGACGGGGCCAAGGGCAAAAACATGGCACATCTAAAGCGGGCCAGTATGTAAACAGTCAGCCAAAACCGTAGTATGTTTTCTGATTTTGATTTGCAGCAGGCGATAGAAGAAAACAGGCGCCGGAAAAAATATGTTGGCCCTCTGTTGGTTTTGATTGTGACAGTGCGTTGGGATACTTTGAACAAGTTTTTTTATGATTGGAATGCCCTGTGCACGTGGGCTGTCGCTGTCATAATGCTTGAAATGCAATCATTTCAATTTTGAAACATTTCAATCTTGCAGCATCCGGCTTGTCAAAAATGCAATCAACATGTTTCTTTTTGATTTTCGGCATCCGATTCAGAAGTGGCGCCGTTTCCAGGCTGCCGCTGGACCGCTGTGTTTGAAATTCAGAAGCTGCTGTTGGTCGTAGATCTAAAATAGATCTAAAATGGTTGAATTGCAACGGTTGAGATTTTCCCAGTTTTAGCATTTGGCCGCTGTTGGAACGTATTGGTGACAGGATGGGTACGCTTCAAAGACTTGAGTTGTTTTGGAAAAAGTGAGCCTGGTCATGCCCACAACCGGTAGGAATCATTGGCATCACAAGCGTAACTGTAACCATTATTGGCCGCGTCCGTTTTTGCAAAATTGTACAGAGCAGTTGTTGTCAAGCGGTGCTGGGAGGTTCCAGCAGGTTCGGCAAGTCCCAAATCAAGGTTCCGGGGCAGTTGGGGATCCAAGTTTGAGAATGTTCCGGAAGATTCTGGTTGATTGAGGCGGAGGTTCCAAGAGCAAGGCCCTGGAAAGTTCAATGCGGGAGAGAAAATGTGAAGCTAGATCTACTGTTGGTGTTACTGCAAAAAATATAAAGCAGTGTCATCGCCGCCGTCATCATCATCATCATCATCATCATCATCATCATCATCATCATCATCATCATCATCCTCATCATCATCCCCATCCTCATCCTCATCCTTTGCATCATCCTCATCCTCATCCTCATCCTTTGCATCATCCTCATTATCATCGTCATCATCGTCATTGTCATCGTCATTGTCATTGTCATTGTCCTCGTCCTCGTATTTGTTTTTTCATCATCATCGCAATCATCATCTTCATCGTCATCGTCATTGTCATCGTCATCGTCATTGTCATCGTCATTGTCATGGTGGTCGTCATCATAATCATCGACCGGTGTGCTCACTAGGGTGGTGCAATATTCCATCTCAGGTCGTTTTTGGGTTTTCGTTTTCCTCCCACTCGAATACGGTAGTGTTTTTTTTTCAAACCATTGTTTTTCCTGTTATTCCATGTCATTCAAGATTGGAAATTCGATTGTTGACCAAACAAACAAACCACCTATATGATGTTACCTAGAAGTCAACCGAAAAAACTGTACAGTACCGAATGTAGTGTTTTTTCTGTTTGGATGACTTTGGTTGGACTTTTGACTACGGTATTTGAGCTCGCATTTTCCACGACATGCTCCTTGGGACACGGGGATTTAGAACCTGAAGACATTGACAAAGTGTCCACCTGCGTAAAAATGCTGCTCCAGAACTTACAAAGTCCCCACACCTCCGCTCCCAGACAGCCGATCAAATGGGAGGACTATGCATGCTGTGGTTCCGGGGAGGGTCGTGAACAAATAGAGGTTCCAACCAGGGAACTGGTGGCGGCAAACTGTAACTGCGGGACTGCCAGCTGTTCTGTTCGGGAGATGCGCCCCCTGCGTTTGTCCAACCCCTGCACCAAGTTATGGCAGGGTCCGACGTTGGGGCACAAGTGGCAACAGTTTCAGGAAGGCTAGGGCGCCAGTTTGCTGGTTTTTTGGTGAGAAGATCAAACAAAATACAATAACTTAAAAAATGATGTGTCGAATGACGCTAGGATAGTTGAAAAACATCACACACAGTTTGTGAACAGGTGTGACACATGGATGTAGGGATCCAGGTTGCCTTTCACGGTGCTTGATTGATTGATGCTGTTGGCTAAGCTGCTCAAAATCATGACCAATGACCACTTCGTATTAAGTGGAAAGTCTTCACATGAAGCAGGGTTTGTGAGCATGGCCGAGAGCACATGACATGGTCGAACATGGTGGTGTTTCCCAAGTAAAATCTCAAAGGTAGATAGGTACAACAGAGCCGTCCGGACGTAGATGGAACCTCCGAATATTTGGGATGAGCATACACCGTAGATGGGTACAGACATCCATGTGATACCAGAACTGTCTTGCCATCTCAAAGGTATTGCTGTACCATGCTGAATGTCATGTTCGTTCGCACCGTGACCTCCGAAAGCACCAAAGATTCCACCAATGTTTCGGGGGCAAGGCCACCCGCAGCAACAAATCTTTAGTTTCAGGGCCTTGAACGACCACGAGCGATGGTCATGGCAATGGCCATGCTGCAGACGGGTTTGTCCTGCAGGGTGTGGTTTCCAGATGCCGTGATGTCCTAAGTGCAACCTTGCAGAAGACATCAGTAGATCTATTTCTCATACACTCTCAGCTTTTCTTTCATCATTCAAATCATTCATATCATTTTTCTTTACTTTTTCTCCCTTTTAGGTCATGGAAGCTGGCGACAAGTTGCGGGAGGCCTTGGAAGGTCAAAATGCCGCCAACATCGACCACCTTCGGAGGACTTCGCCAGGTTGATTCTTGCTCAGAAACAAATCAACTGCAACTAATACCATCTAATGATAATTTAATACCACTGTTTCAAAATAGGTCACATGTGGAATTTCATGGAAAAAGATGTGACCTATTTTGGAACAAAAGGTCTCCTTCTTTTGGAGCGGAGGACGCACCCAGCGGCCAAGTTCACTGTGAAGGGCCAGCCTTCATTGGACCTTTCTCCATGGCGTCGGCTTCATGTTGTGATAACATGTTTCGGCCTTAGAGAAGAATGGCATGAATGGCCCCCAAAAATGAGGATCTAACAGTCCATCATGTTTCTGAACTCCAAAAATGTGAGTCACCTCAGGTCACATGATGAAAACAAGCTCAGACAATTGTTTTCAGACACCTTCGCAGCTGGTGTAAAGAATGCTTTGCACAGGCCCTGAGCCGAAATTCCTGGCGAAGGTGTTTTCCTCCCACACTTCATACCGAAATGCTTCATTCAATGCAGTGGTGAGTGAAGGAATTTTAGATTAGGGTTTCTCTGAGCAGGCTGAAGCGGATGTCGTTGACCTGTGTGAAACAGCTTGCGACGTTGCTGCGGATTATCTGGGCCTTTCTGATGATCAGGTGGCGAAGTTTTCTTCTAATTCTAGTGCTGAGTGAATCTGCAACTTGCACGAATTGTTGGACGACCATTGGATGACCATTGGATGACCATTCCAATGCTTCAGGTTCAAGATGTCTTTGAAGGAATCCGGGTGGAGAGGCAAGAGGTGCCTTTGAGGACACCGTTCAGAGTTCACTGCTGCAATCTGCTGCATTTTCTTGGGCGCACAAGGCCCAGGCCCACGAATGAAACGCTGGAAATGTCAGGAGTGAAGACGTTCCCGAAGTGCCGAGTGATTCTTTGAACTTTCTGTGGAGTTCAGGAGGTTCTTTGGACCAGGCACTATGGGGGTGGGGCCGTGGGGAATGCTTCATTTAGAATACATAGATTTTGTGAGAAAATTTGGAACTAAAGATGCGACTTGTTGGACCTAATGGCAGCTTTATCGCAGGCTGCAACATCATTTTTGCATGGCCCACGCTGTCCCCAAGTCATGGTAAGCGGCGAGGCACCTGGGCAACCTGAGCATGACCTCTCTGGACCCGAGGCGCACACCTTTCTGGGCGGAGAAACAGTGACATACAAACTGGACAGAAATGGATCGATATATATATATATATATTTGCTTACTGCTGATTTATTTATTTGTTTGTTTGTTTACTGGCACACAGAAACACATACACTTACACACATGTAAAACACATGCATCTCATTAGATACATACACATGAACACATACTCTTGAATGAATATAATGCAGTAGCAGTGAGGTGGTTTCTATCTTGGCGACATTTGTCGAACGATGGACTGTGTCCATCGTAATTGTGCTCCCTGTTTGGGATGTACTCGATGTGAAGTGTCTGAATTTGGCATGGAATCCCGCACACAGATGGTGTTAAGAACGCTGGACACTGCGAAGACAACATTCCGAGCCCCGATCTGCACAGGTTCTCTTGAGTACCACGCCAAAGTCTTCCATACCAAAGTCGCCCTTCATTCGGGATCCTACAGTCCAACTTGGCACGAACAGTGCCAGTGCAAGTGGGACAGCTGGCCCAAGCACAGCCCGTTTGGACCACAGTTGGACATGGAATGACATGGAACAAGAATCAAAGCATCAACAAGACACAACCTTTTGAGTGTTGCAAGATGCGTTCAGCTTGATGTTTCCAGCCTATCGTCGCACCATTTGATGCACTTCTTCACACATGCTAAGGCAAAGCTGGGGTTCCAGCAGCTTTTGCAGGGCGGTCAGTGCCGGCAGTTGTGCCCATGACTTTGAACTCAAGGCCCGCAAAAAAAACGGCAGAGAACCCCTCGGAATGCAGTGTTTCTGCGGATGAATCGTTGAATTTACCAACTCGTTCTTTTAGCAGTAGGGTTCTTTGCGCGGATCTAATCTGGTTGCCATTATCCACCAGTCCCAAAATATGATCAAGAGATGGAGTGGAAACATTTCAGAGACAGTGAAGGAAAACTGTTTGAACACTTTCCCATAACACCTCCCGCGACAGGCAAAAGATGTCGGCAGCAATGGCATCTGCAATGGGGCCACTGACTTCAATGCCACCTTTGCCTTCAATGCAGATGCCACCCCTACCCCCCATGCCTCCCATGATGCCAATGCCCTCACCAATGACGACCGGGATGCCGGCACCGCCAATGCCTCCCTTTCCCATGCCTCCAGCAGCGCCACAAACATCGATGCCTCCAACTTCAAGTGCCAGCGGTGTTCTGCCGTTAACCTTTCCAGCCCCAATGCCTGCGACACCCGCGGCACCATCGATGCCTGCAAGTGCGAATGCTCCTGCAACTGCTTCAGCTTCCCCGGCCTCCAGTAAAAGATCACATACCATCGATCAGCATTTAGAGGCAGGGCATTGTTTGATCTTTGGGTGTTGCCTTTGTGGAAAGGTAGCCTTTGTGGAGAGTTCACTGCGCTGCGATCGCTCAGGTAGCCAGACTGGCTCAGGCATGGCTCAATCAGGGAGCCAAGCAAGCCGAGAAGAAAAGGAAACGAAGTAAAGTCGCAGCTTGGTTGGAAATTTGGGTGTTGAGATGTATGACTCGCACCTGTGTCAAATTTTGCCATGAGTTTTGAGTTTCTTTCTCTGAGATCTTCTCTGAGATGTCTTGCGTGAGATGAGCATGGCTGTACCTGACCCTCCCGCTGAGGAGGTGGATCCATATCTGTCTCCCAAGGAGCGAAGTGCGGGGAGAAGCAATGCATAGCAATGCGAATTTTTCAAATTTTTCCCTTTTTTCTTGGAGTTTTTGGTGAAGCAATGTGTGAAATCGTCTGAGGCGGATGAAAATCCGTATTTGGTGATGCTTGCTGAGGCCTGTGTAGTTTTTTTTCGCAGAGTTCAAGAAGTCGCAACTGAGCCCTGCAGGCAGAAGCTGAAGATGCTGCAGAAAAGGTGCCGAAGCCAAGGGTGCAACACTTCAGTTGAAGATTTGAAGAACGTTTGAAGTTCCGAAAGAAGCTATATAAATGAAAGAAGATATAAATGAAAGAAGCTAGATTTAAAGAAGTCTAAATGAAAAACACCAGCTTTTAGATTTACAACTTGAAGAGAAAGAAACTTACCACATCTTAAAGGCAATGTTGGGTCAAGCTGCCAGTCTGGCCTTTGCTTTCCAGGAGGCAATGCCACCTCCAACTAGCACGTCTGCCCACAAGCGGAAAGCAGATCCGTCAATGCCAGGAAAGTCTCTGCCAGTGGTGGTGCATCGCATAGATTTGCATACTTTGCATTTGACTTTTGGGTTTTCGGCACATTTTTGAAGTTTGACGGGGGTGACATTTGTAACACTGATGTTTTCCATCGATTTTCCTATGGGTGGAGGCCTTTTCTTTGCAGGACGACCGCCCAAGGCCATGGCAGTTGCCGAAAAGCCGACTCCGGCAGTTCAGGCTGGGCTTTTTTTGATCTTTTTTGTATACGCTCGACAGTTTAGAAAGTTTGCATGCTGAGTTTACACCAGTCTTCCGCAGAACAATTTGATGAACATCTTGAACCCCATGTTCAGTCTCGTCGATGCATGGGAAACCAGCACATTGCCATCACAATGTGCCGAGAATGGGGCCAGGTCGAAGCAGCTGATGAAGCTGTGAGGCCACAGAAACACAGAAGCATGTGCCCTCCTTTGCTCAGCTGCTCAGCTGCTCAGCTGTCCTGTAGGTCTGATTCGGAGTCATCGTCGGAGGAAGGTGAAGAGTCTGAAGTTTTGGCCTGAGAGCGAGGATGAGAGATGAGAAATGAATAGAAATGAGAGATGAGAAGTGAGAAATGAGAGAGGAATGAAGACATCAAGAAAAAACGAAGGAAGCCACGAGAGAACGCAAGAGACAGAAGAAAATGAGCCTTGCAAATGATCGGAGATCTGTCTTGGCAAAGGCAAGTTTAACAGAATTTAAAGAGCAACGCATTTGTTCAGGATGCTGAAGATGATGAGATTGAGGACAGGGTCGAGGGACGAGCATAGGTGGGTGTGCCCACAAAGCAGAGACCATGCTTTGGAAATCCTTTCGCTAAAGTCTAATGTTTAATTGTCACACCCGAACCAGAAGGTCGACAATTCAAGAGCAATCCAGGCAAAAACAGGAACTGCCATGCTGGTCATGCTACATTGTGCCAAGTTTTTCAGTCACCTGTTCTAGGGATCCATTCAAAAGACTACAGAAAAGTGAATTGAGTTGAATGAAAGCATTCACATTCCTAACCACAAAAGCTTCGCTCTTGAAGAACTTTGTCAGGAGATGGCAGATGAAGCGCAGGCGTCCTTGAATGGAAGAAAAAAACAAGAACATGGGTGATGTTCCCCCAGTCGCAGAAAATTCAACGACATTTTATTGACATAAGTGTGACAAAATTGTGACACACCCACGGAATTCTGCGTTCCCATGTAGACATGCGGTCACCGTTGCAAATCTCTGGGTGAGCGGCGAGCCTCCTAAGGTGGAGCTCTTCAAGCTGCTTGGTCTCTGGAGATGTCCAGCGGACTCGACTTAAAATCTGCGAAGATTTTCTTTGGATCAGTTGGTCGAGATGAGAGTCTTGGGGCGAACTTGTCATGGGCAAAGGAGGAAAAAAGGAAGAGGAGGGGGATAGGAGAGGGAATTCCGACAGAATTCTGAGCCAAGATGAGCCCAGATTCTGAGGCTGGGCGCCAAATGCTGCAGCGTCGTGGCGCATTTCGTTGGTGGTCGCAAAGCAATGCTACGCCCCAGGTGCCTCGGCACAAGTTGGGCAGTTTGGTTTTTTTTCACGTAAAAAAATCCATTCCATGTCCCATTCATTTCATTCCAGCCAGAAGAATGACCTTTTTTCAAGTTTTTTTCGCAAAAAGTTCCGCGAATTCATGTCCCAAGGCTGGATATCGATCAGCGAGTCCGCTTAGAGCATTGTCCTACGCTCAGAGCGCAGGGTGCAGGTGGGTGCAGGTCTTCCATGCGAAGCCATCTGAGGCAAAAAGCATTTGCAATGGGCTGGCGCTCTCACAACAGTCTTCCCGCCTGGTTTCTGAGATGTCTTGGTGTTTGTGTGCATGTTTCCGCAAGTGGAGTTGGGCATATGCAGACCCTCCAGCTTTTGAACACATTTCATTTTCAGCTTCGAAGTAAGATCATCTCAAGCACACTACGCGGCATTACCAAATGCCTGGGGCAGCACACATGTTGCTGTGCTGCGCCAGATATGGCAGTTTGCCTTGTCCGATTCCAATGAGAAGGCTGCGTCAGCACTGCTGGCTTCGTTTTTTATTGTATAGGAAGGGTGTTCTGTGAGAAATATCACTTGAACCAGATTGCATTGTGCCTTGTTTTGTCCAGTCTGGGTTTTTGCAAAAGTTGTTAACGCTTTGCTGCGCACAACCCTTTCCCCTTAGAATCCTGCAGTGCAAGTCGCCGTGCCAGTGGCCCCGGGCACCCCGTACTAAAGATATAGTATTATGATTTAGTACGGGGTGGACGGGGCCATAACAAGAAACTCACAAGTTAACATCAACATGCGACATACAAAGCTCATGAGCCAGTTGTTCGCAAACTTTCTTCCTCTGGGAGTATCACTTGAACCAGATTGCATTGTGCCTTATTTTGTCCAGTCTGGGTTTTTGCAACCTCTCCAGAAGCGTTTGCTGCGCAGCTTGAAGAGGGAAGGTTAAAAAGAAAAAAGCGAAGAGAAAGCAAAGCACAGAAATGAAAAGAACATAAGGATTCGAAAAAGGTAATGGATTGCGAATTAAATCCCAAAAGAGGGAAAATCACAACACCACAAAGTAATAGAACGATAAGAATGATAAGAAAACATCCTTTTTCGTCACCATTTCCTTGCCGTTTCTTGACTTCACAAAATGGAATCCCGCTCTTAACTTTGGGAGTTTGAAGACCTGAAGAACCCTTTCTTCCATGAAGAACTGTGAATCTTTACACTCACACGAGTATGCGAATCTTGGAGAGTTTCCTTCCTCTCTCTTTTGTTCCTCTTGTCCTTCCTGTCCTTCATGCTGTGGTAGATAAAATCATCGCTTCGCAGGTGGCCTGGACAACTCTGTGCAATTATTTTGTGTCTCGTCAGCGCGTGGGGCTTGCTGAGCTCAAGGCAGGTGTGGTCAGAGCCTCAGAAGCCCCAAGAACAATCTGAAGAAATCTGATATTTCTGTGCAGGTGTTCGAACTTATGTCTTTCGGTTTGCCGGACATGTATGGTGATGCTAAGGTCTACATAGTTCCTCCGGATGATGCTTTCATTTCGGAGCTTGGTCTGCCTGCGGCGGTGAAAAACTCCGAAGGAAGATTGTTGGCACTTCAGGTGCCAAGATATGCCGAAGAATTGACGTGGCATGTCGGTTCATGCTCACTTTGCTCAGTCTGCCAGTTACCTTGCCATGTCTTGCCTCTGGTGCTTTGTATCTTGTTTGGTATGTCTTGTTCCAGTTTCGCGTTCAAAAATTAGAATTCAGAAGCAAAAATACATCAAGTACAAAAGAATCAATGAAATTGATGTAAATGAACTTTGTAAACATGCGTTGAAATCCTTGCTGCGAGGTTCCAATCTACGAAGAAGTCGAGGAATCCGAGGTCGCTGGTGCTGGTGCAGCTGCCCCTGGTGCTGACGCCGTATCTGCGGATGTGCCTCCTGTGAAGGCCTGAGCCGCGAACAGCACGGTTTCATCTCTTGATCTTCACAACTTCTCGCAACTTCTCACAACTTCTCATAACATTTTCATTTTCTTTTCATTTTATCATTTTCTTTATCTCATGTCTCATTTTCACTTTCTTTTATTTTTCTCATTTTCACAGTCTGCTTTCTCTCTCGCAGTCCGAGGCACCGACTCACGCTTCATTTTCCATTACAACTTCTCTGTTGCTGTCTCTCTCTCTCTCTCTCTCCAGTGTTTTTCTGATTTTTTCTGACGTCTCGTCAAACCAAGGAGAGGATGCAATTTTTTCCTCCTCTTACCCTGTCGGGGAAATGCTGAAGCCAGGGTTCTAGACACAACCGTGAGCGGACATGGTCGAGCCACATCTTTTGCCAATGGTGAATTTGTGAGGGCAGACATTGTGGTTGGTACATTGACAAATAATTAAGTTGATGCCTATGCATCCGCATTGCACATTGAACATCTGCCTTACTTACCTGCATCCCATGTGTTTGTGTCCGCAGTCGGCGACACCTCGAACATGGAGATTTCAAGAGATTTTCACCAGGAAAAACCAATTGTATTCTGGCAACGCATGGTCGGCAGGCACCCGATTCTGTCGAGCCTCCTGCAGCTGCAGAAGAAGGGCCTGGCAAAGATTTGCCAAGTTCGGCGCCTGCTGCTGGCAGTGAGGGGCAGGCATGTTTGGAAATCCACATCTTTGTATCTTCAGGGTGTGCCACAAACTCCATCTTGCCTTGCGCTGCGTTTTATTGCCTTTTTGTTGGGGGTATTCTCTGCGCCGGATGTCTATACTTTGAGACTCAGCTTGACAAGGCAGATGTTCTCAATTCTCGATCCTCGATTCTCGATTCTCGATCTTCGATAATCGAACACAGTGGTTTTAAGTCTTTGAATTTATTCTCATTCCCACTTTTATTCAAGCGGCGCAGTGTTGGCAGGCACCTGATCCGGCCGAGCCTCCTGCGGCTGCAGAAGGGCCTGGCGAAGATTTGCCAAGTGCGGCTCCTGCTGACAGCGAGGGGCAGGCGCGTTTGGGATCCAGATTTTTTGATCATTTTCATATCTTCTGGGTGTGGCAGAAAATGCATTGCCATCGATGGCCCTGCATTGCAAGTACTCAGCATCATCCAACGGCTCTGCCTCCTGCCGAACATTCCCTTTGTCTCCTATGTCACCCCTACAACTTGGGAGATGGGAGATCGAAAGAAGCCACATCAGTGGTCGGTGCAGAGATTTTGTGATAGCAGCAACGGCTCGAGGGAGGGGGCTGGACCTTCGTTCGTGTCGTGTCGTTGTGGTGTCGTAGTTGTGCACGTGGGGCTCGTTGGTTGGGTGCCGGGAACTTGCGGAGGTCCTGTTTTGCACCCTCCTTGGAGCAGTTTCAGGCGCACAGTGCGCTGGTCGTCCCACATGTCTACCGGGTCTGCGACAGCTGCAACTTGGTGTCTTCCTTCCCTCCGTTCAATGAAGGAGTCTGAAACCGTCTGTCAAATGTTGCTGGCTCCGCTTCTTTCGCTTTGAACTCTGGTGTTTGGCCTCGTAGTTTTAGAGGATCCTACAGGTATCCCTTCCCTGTCTTGCACGGGTTCTCCAGCTTCAATGTCCAACACGGCTGTCTCGCTAGGAGGTGGCCCCAGTGCCTTCCGCCCATTGCTCTGAGCGTGCAACGTGAGGAGCACTTAAATCAGAAAGCGAACTACCAATCCATACGAAGGAATCAGCGTAAAGGGATCTTTCTTGAGGATATCCAACTCTGCTTAGTTTCGCTTCTTGGCGTGCAGTTTCATGTTTTACGAGTGATTTGTATGGGGATAGGGGCCTAAGATCACATGAGTACATTGGCTGTCGTGGGCCGTGTCCTAAATAAGAGATTCGCACTATGGATGGGACCAAACACTGCACCAACAAGCCCAGATTCTGTGGCCGTGCCCCAGGAATCCGTAGATCCAATGTATTTAGAATGTATTCAATGGGTCCCTAGTTTTGAGAATTTTTCCTGGGGTACATCCATGTGCAAACCTACTTTTAAGGCAAGCCATCATCGCGTGCTCTGGAAAGACAGTTCTGGACATATGCATTAGCTCCCCTCCCCAAGCGACCTTCAAAATATCGAAACTGTACCAGCCTCATGCCTGCTGGTTGGCAAACGATGTACATTCTGTCCTGTCAGTACGGCTACACCTCTGATATGGTGTCATTTGATGTCGTCATTGAGCTTACTTTCCAGGAAGCATCTCACTGCTGAATCCTTCCTTTCACCACGAACCTCTTCAGTTTTTTTTTGGTGTGTTGGAGATCCTATTTCAGCTAAGTAACCTTGCAATCTGGCAATGGAAGTGGTTCACATTTTCCGTGAAAAGAAACCAAGTATATTCAAGTAGCAACGCAACGCATGGTCGGCAGGCACCTGATCCGGCCGAGCCTCCTGCAGCTGCAGAAGGGCCCAGCGAAGATTTGGCAAGTGCGGCTCCTGCTGACAGCGAGGGGCAGGTGCGTTTGGGATCCACAATTTTGTATCTCCAGGGTGTGCCACCGCGCCGGACTTTAGCACAGGATGCAAAAATTGTTCAGAGCCAAGACCAAATGTCACTGCCGCAGTTGTATTTGCTGTGATCTTGATGTTGCCTCTTCTCAGCATCTCAGAACGCAAAAAAGATAGGCTGCCCCTTGAGATTGGAAAAGTGCCCTTTGATGCCGTTTTGTTGCTCGGTGCTGGTTGATTGCATTGGGCTGTCTTGTGCGTTGCCCCTGCTTGAAGCTTACCTGAAGAGTGCCCTGTGGTTTTCCTCCCCATGCTGCCTTGAAATTCTTTTTCTACCTGTGATTTCTTGAAGTCTGTCACTTTAAGTAACTAGATGAGCAGCTGCAAACCCTTTTCGCTTTCGGGGCTGTGGATGTGGGTCAAGCATCAGGTCGCAGAAAGTTGGATGTCAGCAGGGAGCGTTTGAAAGTCAAGACTTGTTTTTTCTCCAAGACGATTCTAGGTCCTTGCCCTTGTCTTCTCTTTGCAGGAAACACGCTCATTGCTGGATCTTCCCCAATGATCCATGGGCAGTGATGCTCTGACAAGTGGAGATCCCTGCGTATGTGCACGTGACGTTTCACTATGTTCTTTTTTTTGGTGTGTGTGTGTGAGCGTGGAAGCAGATGTCTGTGCTACTTACATACTTATATTGTGTCTGCGTTCACATCAGTTTTGAAGTAAACAGCAACATGACCACAGCCCTCGCCGCATTGACATCAATTGATACCACCTCAAACATGACAGTTTCAACGCAAAAGTGTTTCATTCTTCTTGGAAAAAACCCGCGTAGAACATTGTCGGCAGGCACCTGATCCGGCCGAGCCTCCTGCAGCTGCAGAAGGGTCTAGCGAAGATTTGCCAAGTGCGGCTGCTGCTGCTGCTGACGGTGAGGGGCAGGCATGTTCGGGATCCCTTGAGTTGTCACACGTTTGTATCTCTTAGGTTACTGCTGGGATTTAAGCCCGATTTTCAGATAGCCGTTATTATTGGCCTTACCAACCCCCAGACAAATCAACTCAGGATTTGTTGCGGCGTAGGGTGGTGGAATTGCGTCAAGCATCGGGCTGTACGCGTTTGAAATGGACTTCCTGCCTCCAGTCAATTTGGATCAAGCTGTTTTGGTCCTCTCTTTTCATGCAGCATGCGCGCTCACTACTGGATCCTTCCCCTCTAACACTGGATGCTTTGTTCGAAGCATTTGTGTGTGTATGCGCATGCTTGTGCGTATGGGTGCGTGAGTGTGTGAGCCGGTAGGGGCAGATGTGCCGATTGTGTTCGTACCGCTTTCGGAGTAAACAGATGCAAACAGCAACTAAGCCACAGCCTTGGTCATTTTGACATCAGTTGACAACATCTCCAAGATGATGGTTTAAAAAAGTGTTTCAGTTTTTTCTTCGAGAAAAAAGACTAGACTATGACCAACTGTATTCAAGTAGCGCATGGCCGGCAGGCACCCGCTTCTGTCGAGCCTCCTGCAGCAGAAGGGCCTGGCGAGGATTTGTCAAGTGCAGCGCCTGCTGACAGCGAGGGGCAGGCATCTTGGGGGTGTCTTCACATTTTTGTATCTCATCCGGGTGCCAAAAACTGAATTGCCATCGCCAGCTTTCAACCTTGCAGCAGAACAACAAGCCACAGGTCCAAGCAGGGTTTCGCCTAGGTTTCCTGAAGTTTCCTGTTCCCAAATCAGGTTTGAAATGGACCGAAGGAACAAATTCGGATTCATGCACGAATAGGATTCATGCACCAAAGATTCATGCACGAATGCCGTCGGATTCATGCACTAATGAGGCCGGATTCACGCACCAAAGATTCATGCACGAATGTGGTCGGATTCATGCACGAATAATTCCCGGATTCATGCACGAATGTGGTCGGATTCATGCACGAAT
>VSDK01001005.1:438604-453631 GCA_009767595.1 Symbiodinium kawagutii | reverse complement strand
AATGCGCCCAGAGATGAACAGTTTG
Organism: Symbiodinium kawagutii; assembly: GCA_009767595.1. Classification (NCBI taxonomy): domain Eukaryota; class Dinophyceae; order Suessiales; family Symbiodiniaceae; genus Symbiodinium; species Symbiodinium kawagutii. The sequence continues at coordinate 453,606 of VSDK01001005.1, read as the reverse complement.
TGGATGTTCATTGGCTTTGAGATTTCTTGCTGTCACATCCTGACTTCGACTGCGGGCTCCTAAAGATCCATGGGCGCCCAGACCACCATACCCTATCAGTTTCTGTGGTCAGCAAACATGGCAATCAACTTCTCCTCATTCCCCAGGGAAATCATTTGGGAATTTCCCCCATTGTCAGCCCCATGCGCCACTGCAAACACTGCAAGCAGAGGAGTTCGATCCGCCCTGCGGCACTCCCGAATATCTATGAAGATACAGTGGAATAGGTGGTGATAGCAGTGAAAACCTCTTTTTTTAAAATAAGACTCACCAAACGAACAAAAACAACCCGTGACAACCCGTGACAACACGTGGCAGCCGAGCGATGTGCCATCAGAGCGCTGGGACATGAAGCGGCATTGGCAGGCCTTTGGTGAAGCCATGTGTTGAAGACATCACTTTGAGCTGCCATGCTGTAGCTGCTATAGCTGGAAGTGGGAAGGTCATTCCAATTCTCGCAGCAGTTGCTGTACTTTGGAAGGCCGAGAATTGAGCTTGGACACCTCTGGTTTCGATCTGTTTCCACTGGATGTTTAAATTTCTCTAGCTTTGTGAAGTCGTGCTGTGCAAAGCTTCCTGTCATTCAAGTGACGTCTGAGAACTGGCAGGTTGCCTGCCTCCTATTTGGAGCTGGAACTTCGGAGGCACACAAGAGACAGCACAGAGAAGCGGAAGCGTCTCCTAGGCGTCTCCGATGTTTGCTAAGCACAAGCAATCAATCCGTTGCCCAGAGCTTGGCCTTCCCAGGCGCCTGTCAGTGACTGCTGCCAGGGGCGTGCCGTCCACTCCTTGGTGTCTCTCGTGCGGAGGTGGAAGTCGTTCCAACGTGGAAAGCAGCGCTGCTTAGGATGTCAAAGTCTGGACTGGTGGAGGGCGTGCTGCTTTCCTGCAGGTGGGTTCTTGGATGAGCTGTTCGGATGTTCCCCACAGACTGGTCTCAGGCCGTGCTGGCAGCTTCAGCCGCAGGAGATTGATGTTTGTGGTCAACGATGCATGGGACGGGGAACCTGCGCAGCCAAGTGCATGGCAAAGCGCGGCTATAGTCCGGACCCTTGGCCACCAAACAAAACCATGTCAGGGGGAGAGCCCTTGCAGCTCCTGTCATTCCCCACTGAGGTCCAGCTTGTGCGGATTGTTTTGGAGGTCGGAGGCCTAGAATGGCCCACATCCAAAAGCAAAAGCCAGTGACTGAGAGCCGAGTTTCGGTGAGCTCTGCTGGCAGCCTCTGTGAGGTCTGGTGAGTTGCACGGCTTCAAAATGCTGGATGTACAGAGCTAAGGAGCTCCCCTGAGAAGCTCTGTGATTCGTTCGCACCAAGGCCATGTGCACGAGGTGGTGATGCAAATGCCGCTTGCCGATCCTGCACCAAAGCCAAGTGCAGACCTGCTTTCAAGGCCGAACTAGGACCTTTTGAGGAGATCGACATTTCACTTAGAGACTTTCGAGGATTTGGATTGACATTTCACTCTGACTTACAGATCAAATTTGTGGGATTTGTTGTTGAAGAGGCGTGCAGTGGCATCTCCCCGCCTGATTGGAGTGAAGCGGGGAAAGAAGCTGCGGCCAAGGTTTCCGTAGTTTGAAAAAAGGTCAGCTGAGCAGATCCGGTGGAACCCCAATGCAGAAAGGAGGCCTCAGCCTCTCAACAAAAGCAGGGCCAGTGGAAACATGACGAGGACTGATGCTCGATATGAATGATTGAAAACAGTGAAGCATCGCAACCAGTTAGTAACTGATTTGCACCTTAGAAAACAAAGGCGAAGTGACTGGTTAAGAAGTGGTATATAGGTGATGAAAGCATCACCACCGCTGCATAGCCGAGGTTCTTCGACCGTCGCAACGGGTGTCGCTGGCCGGCGGCCAAGGTGGCCGAGATCCATCGACAAAACCTGGCAGAATGGATGGCGTTGGGGCCTCAGCAGGCAGACAAATCCCCAACGATTTCGTGACAGTTTTGCATGGGAAATTTCTTTGGTTAGTCTATGAAGCTATGGTTAGCCGCTTGCGTCGACCTAGATGTATTCCATAGTTGACCTAGATGTATTCGAGGGTTGCAAGACTGCACTTCACTTAAAGCATAGATAGAGACAATAGCGAGGGAGCACTAGGGAGCACGAGGCAGCACGAGGGAGCACGAGGTAGCACGTGGGAGCACGAGGCCGCGCAAGGGAGCACGAGGGAGCACAGAAGAGCACGAGGCAGCAGCAGAAATCTATATAGAGGAAATCAAATCCCTAATCTAGCGCTTCACCATCATCTATGCATTGATCACCAATAACAGAAAATCATTGACTTCCATCAGTTGTTTCAAAAATAGATCTAATCTTAGAAATCCAATTTTTTTAGCGCAACAAAGTACTACCCCTCTGCCCCATGCACTGCTAGCCACTAGTACCACCACAATGACAACCACCAAAGATGAAACATAACCAGCCCGTACAGGAACACATGATGCCCATAAAAAGGGCATGAAAACGCAAAGGGCCAAATAAAAATTGCCTCTGAATGCATGCAGCCGCATGAGAACGCATGAAGGCACATGAGAATGCATCAGAACACATGAAAACACCAAGAACACATGAGGATGAATGAAAGCGCACAAGCACGCATAAATCTACCGAAGACGCATGAAGAGAAATGATCACGCTGCAGGATGCATGAGGCCGCATGAGGAGGCATGAGGACGCATGAGGAGAGCGCGAGGCAGCACGAGGGAGCACGAGGCAGCACGCAGAAGCATGCAGACGCAGAGAGAATTCGGCACCTCCTGTTGCCCACACTTGTGAACTGGGTTATTACGCTTACAGTCAAATCATCCCATTGTAGTTCACCATGATGGTTATGATTCTGACCGTTGGACATGTGGCGAGCCCATGAATAGTCGCCAACAATTCAGTCAGGGTTTCCAAGTATTGGTTGGGATGATATAAAGAAGTCTGTCAAACTTTTTTTTTTGGATGGCTGGGCATGGAGAGACTTACGACGCTCGAAGTAGGACACCCTATTCTGCCAGCAGGAGGGTTACACGGATCCATGAAGACTGCTCAACATTTTGATTTGTGAATGAAGGCTTTTCGAGATGAGGTAATTTGGCATAGCAGTGGCACACCCCGGCTTAAATGACTGAATGATATGAATTGAAGCCATCGTGCCGTGGTGCAAAAGTGGATGATGTGCCTGGCAGGTGGGCCTTTTTCCATTGTACCCCAGAGGAGGCTCGGACAATTCACTTAGGAGTCGCCAACCAACTCTGACAGCCGGGTGATTGGAACTGTTTCCTCAGCCGTTTTGAATGTGGCATAATGCAACATCAAGGTATTCATGACCATTGGACAATCCCAAGATGCCCCAATAGATACATCCTGAGATTCTGACTCAATCATCTACTGAAAAATACAAATTCTCCAGTCAGCCAAGCCAAATGACGAATCAAAGGTGGTGCAGAGGCTGCACCTGTGGCGCTGGGATGCGCTGGGTGATTAATCGTTGCTTCAAGCCATGGCTGATCCTGTGGATGTCACTTGGACTTCTGCAGAGGAACTGAGGAAAGACATGGGATATTTTGATCCCGTGACCATGCGCATGAGAATCACTTTGCCGGGGAAAGGCTTGCCTGCGGGATGGCAGTTGCACATGTCCAAGAAGGACTTGGGCGAAACGCTTCGTAGGGCCTATTTGAAGTGGCCTGGAACAGTGACTTTGAGATTCGAAGCTCCACCACCACTGGACGAATTAGAAGGTCTATCTCCTCGTTCAGCCGATGGAGTCCGTTTGGCCAATGCCTCTTATGAGGGTAACCTGGCAGAAGTTCAACGTCTCTTGGACCAAAATGTTGATCCTAACCTTCGACTTCGCATCAAGGGTTGCAATTCTGCCTTGAACATGGCAGGACGCGGCGGGTTTTTGGAGATCATGCAGTTGCTGCTGAAGTGCCGGGCAGATCCCAATTCACGCAACGGTTTTGGTGAAACCCCGCTGCTGTGCGCAGCCAATCGGGCACGAGGACACGCCTGCAGCTTGCTCTTGGACTCCCGAGCGGAGCCACAAGCTGTGGACGAAAACGGCGACAACGCGCTGGACTTTCTCGGCCCAGGCGATTCGGAAAGAAAGAAGCACTGCCGGGAAATTCTGCAAACAGCTGGCTGCCAACGAAGGTGAAAACCAGGCATCTTGGAGCCCTACCAAAGTGTAGAGGGAAAAAATGGAAAAAGATTAAGATTTGAAAGTCTTTCCACCCACACAGTAGAGTACCGAAAAGATATGCAAAGAAGCATGTCTTTGAGATCATTTAAAAACATGTGGATTTCCAAAGAAGACGTTCACAGTCCTCCAAGCTCCAGCGCAGCCAGGTGCCTGCCCAACGACGTCATGAATTGGTCCAGCTCATTGATGAAGGAAAGGGGGGAAGTGGATTGAAATGAAGAAAACAGATCTTCATATCATGTTCATACATCTGTTCTGTGGAAGAAATACGAAGAAATTTGGAGTTGAAGGAATTGATTTCATGGAATGGAAATTATGCAGAATTGAAATGGAGTCGGCGGAGCGAATTGGACCAGCCTCCAACTGTGCGACAGGAGCTAAGTGGGCTGGCGTGGAGTTTCCGGATGGGTATAATCCGCATGTGCAAGCAATGCGCTTGACTATGGCATGAACCTCAGCATGTGCATTGCTCGGATCCTTGCCTCCAGATTTGCCCATTAGCCTAGGATCCGATCCCATCAGAACGCCGTCCTCTTTTCTACTACATCGTCAGGACCTTTGATGACTTTTGTACCCGAGAAAAACGGAGAAAACCGTGAGTTGTACGTCGGCTCAACCGAGGTGACAGCCCTGGCCATGCCTGCTCATACCTCAGCATGGCTGATTGGCGCAGGAAAAGTGCGAGGCTACAAGGCTGTGCCCATCCTGCGCTCAGATCGTTAACAATTACAACCTGGAGAATTTGGGCTTTCGGCACCACAGGTGGGAACGGAAATGAAACAGAAATGGGCAAAGGCTTCACTCTGAACTGAGGAGTGGAACGCTGTGGTACTGGGTGCGGCGTGGGCGAGGGAAGAGAGCTGTCCTCAGACTGCCGAAGTGCAGAACTCTTCCGACATTGCGAAGCCTTGCGAAGCCTTGCGAAGCTGCAGGCTCTCAGCCACCCATCGTCTTCTGCCACGGGGTGGGCGTAAATCTGCTTCCATATGCCTCCCGGCAAAACACCGTGCAGTGAGCAGACTTAAACAGGTTAGCTCAATGTTTCTTTAGCAATGGTGGCTTTGATTTTCATTTTGGTTTGACTTGTGCACAGCTGACTTCAGAGCCGAAATCGAAGATCCGCCACGGCACTGAAATGACTGAAAACTGTCGTGACAGAGCTGAGGTTCACTTCATTCGCGAGCTGTTGAGGCTCGCTCTTGCGGTGCATGAGCAGTGCAATTCGCAATTTGCTGAGCAATTTGCTCCAGGCAAGTACCCAAAGGCAAAGATATTTTCTTGGTGTCCTTGCCGCACATCTCCATGCGTATCAAGGAGGACAGTTCACTGCTTTGGAAGACCCTAGTGATGGTTGAGGGATGTTGAAAATGTTTATGGATGTGGATGGCATCATAGGATCCAGCGGGCTGGGAGTCTTTTCTACTCGTCTCTCCTTCTCTCTCAGCTTTGGGGGATTTGATTCAAACATACATTGCTGATTTGATTCAAATATACATTTGTTATCTCATTCATTTTTGGTTATATAATATATATTTTTGCTGCCTTTCAAATTTATGTTTTTCTTCTGACGATTGATTTTTCCTTCGGACATGATCTTGACTCCGTGAGGACGTCCCTTCCTCCACAGAGATGGTCGCGTGTTTGCGTGACATGCTGCTGAGTTGGGATCACACCTCCGTTCCTCTCTCAGTGTGCGTTTGGAGTTTGCATCAGCGTTGTGTAACGTGCACGGCCAAGCAGTTCACCATGGGCACTGGCACTTGAGAGTTGAGAGGCACATTTCGTGGGCCATTCCTTCGGATCGATTGTGGTCGCTTGGATGTGCCGAAATGCCAAGGAGACGGTCCAGTCCTCAGACAGCTACAGCAACACTTGCGGTTACACCGGCTGCGCCCTGAGGTCGCTGTCGCGACTTTCCTGGATCCTGTGTGCTTTCTGCTGATCAAACCTGATGCGCCGCAGCAGCATCCTGGTCACCTTCAATCTCTGAGAATCTCCTCCCTTCATCTCCTCCCATCATCTCCTCCCATCAACTCCTCCCATCAACTCCTCCCATCGTCTCCTCCCTTCATCTCCTATTTGCTCTCCCGTTTCCCATCTTTTCCCTCTTTGTTTCGCGCTCGAGGTGTGCTACAATTTCATGTACCGTTTGCCGCAGACTGCAACGCAGCTCCTGATGCATTACTTTGTTGCTCGGGAGCTGTACATTGCGTCAGCAGCCCAGACCATGTGGGGCTGCTTTTGGTTTCCATGTTCCAAGATGTTCCATATCCATTTTCCGTATCGATTTTCCGTATCCATGTTCCAAGATCCAGCATGTTCTGTAAGCACAGCCATGTTCTTCCTCGGTCCAAGGCACAGCCTTTCCCGAAACTTCTTTTGGTACCAGAATCTGCTGTGGCCAGAGGTGCTGTGACGATGGTGTGCTGACTGAGCTCGCTTCATGTGACATGCTGTTGCCGCCAGGAGCTGCAAGCACCTTGCATGGTGATGCTTTCTGGTGAGGATTCCATTGCCAGAGAGCCTACTTGTTTCACTACTTCCAGATTTTTCACCAAAGGTGCCGATTTTTTTGAAATCGACTGAGGTTCCAGCTCATTCAGAGACTTGACGGCAGAGAGGAGAGTGGCTTCGGGATGGAGTAGAGTGATTTGTCAGACTTCTCCGTGGACACTTTTCTCCAAGGTACGAAGATACCTCACTGGTTGGATCGAGCGTCAAGGTGGAGACTCCTTCAGGCAGATGCCATGGGATCTCCGCCGAGTGGTGTGGTGTCATGTGATTGTAATGATTGGTTTTAGATGATTCGTATCACTTGACAAGTCTTTGATTACAGTGATTGGTCATCTATAATTTTTGTGTATTTTTTAAAAAATCTCTTTATACTTTTGTTGTTAGTGGGTTTGTATCTCTGTCGGAGGCTGCTGTGGTTTCCGAAAATGGGGCACGGAGAGATGAACTTTGGGCCTGTTGGGTCTGCAGCTCAGTTGGTTCCCGCTGGGTTGGAAGATGTGGGAAGCTGGAAGCACTGAGGCTGGCTGCATGCAAACGAATCGTTGCTGAGATGATGTCACTAGAAGCTCCGCTTCGAGTGGGATAGCGGAATTTGAGGTGCACCTCGATGCCTGTATATGCCTGTCCTACCATGTTTGACCTGTCAACTTCGTAGATGTCAACTGAGATCTTTTGTGTTACTTGGACGCGCTGCGCTTGGCGAGCTTCGCTTGTGGCGGAATCCTTTCAAGACAGGCATCCCATGGTGTCCTTGACCGCTGCCACGGATTGTGGCACTCATGGCTCCAGAGCGCTACAAGATGCTACGCTATCTTGGCGTTTTCCCAGAGTTGAATCTGGAGGAAAGGTCTTCACAAGGACCTCGTTTCACTGGCGCTTTGGACAGATCCGGAGAGCATCCGTGAGCCAGAGAAGAAGAGTGCGAAGTACCGCTGAGTCCTAGAAATCCCAAAGCCACAAGGTAGCTTCTCAAGTCGGATTTCCACAAATGCTTGAATCATTCAGAATCATTCAATAAGATTTGAATAGTTTCAAGTCATTTAATGAGGTGCACTGAAGGAGAGCAAGGTGTAGAAAGGTGTAGGGGTAGTGGGATGTGCTGGTAGCTTGGGTTCGCTTCTTTCCACATTTCATGTTTGATCTTCGCCTCAAGCACTGCCGTGAGAAGATCTTCCACTGAGGCCTCCCAGCAGACGCTCTCAAACTGACGTCCTGTGACAGTAGGGATCTGTAGGGGGCATGAGCTGTGACAGCGCTGACTCGGTAGGTTGGAACATGTTGGAGGAGCCGCTCTCCCCGACAAGTGCGTTGATATGTACGCAGCTGAATGCCATGTGGGACCATGTGCAAGTGAAGAAGTATGAAGAAGTGAAGTGATAGCTTTACTTGACAAAATTGACAAGTCAAAATCTGATCTCTTGGGACATTTATGGTCCTTTCCGTCTGGCTCTGAGGTCATTCCTTGCACCATCACAGCCAGCCTCCGCCTGTGGCCATCGTGCACGAAACCAACCTGAATCGTCGGCCATCCAGCTTGGCCCTCATTCCATTCCCAAGACTCAACGGCATGTCACTGAGATTGAAGCGTATGAAAGTGCATTGGAAAGGATTTTCATGTTCATTGCTTCCAAATCTACAAGTGGGAGAGATACTCTCTACTATTTTCATTTCAATTCATTTTCAGAGTCCAGCTTTGTGATTCAGGTAAGGCGTCCTCAGCCATGGACATGGGCCTTGGTGGGGACCCTAGTAAACGCAAGGGCGACACAAAAAGACGCAGCAGTCTTGAAGCTGAGGTGGTCACCATCCCACGAGGACAGGGCATCTGAAGCTCCCACGAGCCAGTCTTCGCGAGTTCCCTTGCCAGGATGGCTGGCGACATGGTGATGAGGCCGCCATCCTCATGTCTGGCTCTCTGTGAAGAGGGGTGTTCCCATTCCCATGTAGCTCACACAGTCGAATTTTAAGCATTGTCAGCCAACCATTTCCCAAATAGTGCCACCTTCTTTTCTAGCGTTTCTAGGCCTCCTTAACATTTTCCAGCTGTTCCTTTCTCAGATCTGAGGTTCTACTGTTCCCACAGCATCTAGGCGCAATTCGAAGGCAGCAGCAGACGTTCATGGCCTGGACGGCAACTTGGTTGAAGTGTGAATGCAGCAAAGATAGCAAGTGATCAAGTGGAGTAAGGAGATGCAAGAAGATAAGTTGGGAGAAGATGAGATAGGAGTAGCAAGAGATGAGATGAGAAGTTGTGGAGAAGATGAGTTAGGAATTCAAGGAGATGAGTTGAGGAGCTGTGGAGAATTCTTGTTCCTGAGGCTACTCACAGGAACTTCAGGCTGATGGCCTCGTGGACGGAAGCCTGCGCGTGCTCTCTGAGGAGGAAGTTGTCCAACGAGCCAACAATGCGCTGTCCTACTTCAGGCACTCTCTCTCTCTCTCTTCCATGAATTTGCGCATATGAAGATAGACAAACAATCAAACACATAGATAAATAAACAAATAAACAACAGTAAATCAATATTTTTATATATATATATATTTATTTATTTATTTATTTATTTATTTATTTATTTATTTATTTATTTATTTATTTTTTATTTACACATGCACATATTCTTCCCTTCTCTCTTCTAGTTATCTATTATTGGTCTGATGTTTCACAGTTTTTCAAACTTTTCTCATGTCGTCTCCAGGGCGACTCGGCAGATCAATCGTCAAGCACGCAGTGTTGAGGAAATGGCCGGGGACTCAGAACTGCAGTGCCGCGACAACGCCACGTGGATGCGCCTGTCTTCAGGAATCGGCGCTGGAACGTGCAAGAGAGCGACGAAAGTCTGAGGTGTTGCGGTCAATGCAGTTGGAAAGAGGCAATTCAAATAGAAACAATTTGAATTTCCAATTTAATTTCGATTTTAGATTTCAATTTAATATTAGATCTAACATGATCTTGGAAGTTTAGAGGCAATCGTTTTGAGTTGAAAGGAGCTTCGGCCCACCAAGAAGTTGCTGGAACTTGAAGAGCAGGTGCTTTGAAGCAGTTTGACTTTGCCACATTTTAAGCCTTTCGGCTGCTAGGTCCCCTCTGATAATGAGGACTGACAGTTGCAAACTCTGACGGTGTCACTTTGGCAGTGTTTCAGTGTGTCCTTCCAAGTTGTTACTGCCAGGTCTTCAGATTTTCTGCTGGCGGACTGTTGTGAGGGTTTGGTGACCATTGCGCGCAGGAACACGAGGCAGAACCCAGTCCCAAGATGACCTTGGCGGAGCGAATGGGCTACGGTGTCAGGAGCAAGCAGATAGTGGCAGCCTCAAGGCGAACGAGACCATAGGGTCACCATAGCGTTCCATAGGCACCCAGAACTAGACATCAGAGCAGTGGCAGTAGCAGGAGTAGCTTTGACCTTCGCTGGCCTCAAGTGCCAAAGTATTTGCGTGGGCTGAGTCAAAGTGGAAGAAGACACCGCAACAGCCCAAGAAGAAAGGAGTGAGCGCCTCAGTTGGCTGGTTGGTCAGAGGTCACTTGAGTGAAAAGCACCCAGACAAGACAAATCCAGAAATAGGAGCTTTGAGCAATCGACCTGGGCGAATTCGCCAAGGGCAACCCAACGCATCCATTCATGTTCATGGGCAGAAGGGACATGCCACTGCATAGAACTTCCGAGCAGTTCTGGTCTTGGATGGTTAGTCAAGATGGTTCAACTTTCACAGAGAGAGAGGTAGAGAAAGAGGAAAAGAGCAAGAGCAAGAGCAAGAGCAAGAGCAAGAGCACGGGAAAGAGCAAGAGCAAGAGCAAGAGCGAGAGCAAGAGAAAGAGAAAGAGAAAGAAAAAGAAAAAGAAAAAGAAAGAAAAAAGGAAGAACGAAAGAAGGAAAGAAAGAAAGAAATACAGAAAGAATTGGGTGCCAATAGTCTGTATGTATATATGTTAGAGGTGGGGGCCGGGAGACAAGAACTTGCGCATCCCTCACGGGAGAGCAACGAAAAGCAACACAGCCCTCCATACGACCCTGTACGTGAAGGAGGTTGATTCGTCAGCTTGTCCTCATGCTAGTGCTTGCTCCTTTATCCGCAGCCCCAGGATTCACACAATTTGAACAGAGCAGTGTTTACAACCTTCCAAATCTTTCTTTGTACAACTACAGAATTTACCACTGTCCCATCTGTTTCCCTTTCCATGTCATCTTTCCCCCCGGTGCTGTATGGTTTTGTGCATGGCTTTGTCGCCCAGGGTTTTGCAAGTCGCCACCTCAGAGATGAGAATAAATGATCGAATGATCCAGGATGAGCTGGTTCAGTTGGAAAACTCAGACTAGGAAGGTGCCAGAAATAAATAATTCGAATTCCAAGACCATTTGCAGAGAATTCATTCCATTTCATTTAGAATTCTTTTATTTGTTCCGTTGCACAGCTCAATTTGTGTTGGAGAAGCTGTTGGCAAAGGCATTTCGGCTGGCAGCAATGACCTGCTTTCGCGCCTGCGTCAGAAGCGCGCCACAATTGAATGAAATTCGTCAAGTGGACGCAGAACGTCCCTTGGTGCCAGCACATCTAGTGATTCAATACCCTACTTACATACTCTAATTCATATCTCAGATTTTACATACTCTGATTGCAGTTCACACTTGGCTCTCTGTGGGCCAAACATCACAAAAGTTGTGTGCTGCTCTTGGTCAAGTGCGTTGGCACATCGCACAGTTAGCCTACCAGCTGTGGCTCGGTGGCCAGAAGCCTTTTGTGAACTTAAGGCGATGGCTTAAGGCTTAAGCTTAGGAATAAGCTTAGGAATACCAAAGGAATACCAGGAAAACTGAGGCAATGTGAGTGCAAAATTGTTGCACACAGCTTTCACCGTGAGGTAATGCTTCACGCATGCTTCATGCATCTGCCAATCCGTCACACCAGTCGTGGTGCAGCTAGCAGAGCGAGCCACTTGCGCCCGCGGGTTGTGCTGGAGCTGGTGTCTTGACACCCTTCAGCATGACATCTGGTTGCCCATGGATACCTTTTTGAACCGGCAAAAGTCTGACGGGTTCAGCGTTTCATAGCTACTGCAGCACAAGGCCTCTGCAAAGCTGAAACGAAGTGCGGAACTGCGTTGAGGCACTTTGGAGACAAAATGCCGCTGTGACTGCTGACGCTCAATGCTTTGAACCGAGGGCCGTGGCAGTGAAAGAATCGTTGAATTGTGGTATGATTGAGTTGGAATGTGTGTTGTGCAGCACGGGTGCGAAAAGGAAGATGAACAGCCAAAACAAGAAGAAAACATCCCTGGCCCCATGCGCAAGAAAACGAACATAAGAATACCAGCAGGGGCCTTAATGAAGCACGATATCATATACCAGGTTGACCATGTCCTTTCCCATGATCAAAGACATCGCACTTATTCTCATTAGCAATGTGGGCCACGGGCATGGCGAAGATGTGAATCTCCGATGTGGATCCAGGTCCGGTTGAGGGCTGTCCTGCAGCAAGTGATTTGTGGTGCAATCTTTTTGCTTCAGGTGGCAGGCATTGCTCTGTACGAATCCCAGAGATTCCTATACCAACCCCGAGATTCCCACAGAATCACAGACTCCTACAAGACTTCCTCCTAACGATTGCTTGAGATACCGTGGACTTCCATCTGATCTTTTTTGGCCACATTGGATCATTGGCATTTCATCATTGCCATCCTCTTGCTACGTATGGTGAAGGTGACATGGCATGATTCGACTGCAGGTGCCTGGCCAAGGCCGGTGCGCAGGAGCTCTGAAGTCGCAGTGCACCATGCCATGGCTTCCTTTGTTGGTGCGATCAGCTCCGAGCTGTTGGTCCTACCGCATACAGTCACAACTCGGAGGACATATATACTTCATATAGATTTCATATACGTGCATAGTAGCAGAAACACACACACATGTGTATATATGATATTGGTATAGTGTTTGCATGATTCCATTTGTGGTGTATATGTCTTTCTTTCGTTCGTTCGTTCGTTCGTTCTTTCTTTCTTTCTTTCTTTCTTTCTTTCTTTCTTTCTTTCTTTCTTTCTTTCTTTCTTTGTTTCCATGCTTGCGCCATGCGCGCCCATCAATGAGTGCTGCGGCGCTATGCCCTGTCCATGTTACAGGCTCAAATCAAAAAAAGCTATGCAAATAGGAAAAGCACCCCTCATGCAAGAGCGACTTTGAAAAATAAACACAAGTTAATGAAAAGAAGAGAAACTATGAGAACGGGCACAATTTTTGCAAGATAGGAACCTCATCTTGGATGAGCTGTGTGTGAAACACGGAATCGTCACTGTCACTGCTTGGGACTAGAATGGCAGTGCATCGAAATTGTTTCCGCAACTGTTGTCTAAAATGGGGGTGAGCAGCATCGAGTATATATCTTGTTTGTGAAGATCGCACCCAAGCCATCACTTGTTGGGCGCCTTTGTTAAACGTTCCTGGGGAATCTCCTTTTCTACCACCAGGATGAGTATGGCCAAATGTTTCCAGAAAAACACTTGCGCTGAGTTCGTCAGTGACTTCAATCTGACGGCAGTCTCAGTAATTGAAACACCATACTCCTGACCCGGTAACTCTGCATCCGTAGAACTATCGAAACATTAACTGTATAAACTTTACTGATTTTCCTTGGACATAAACGCACTTCCATGGCAGAAGTTTCTGCAGTCCATGTCGACCAGAATAAGCAGTGGATCCTCAGCGCTGCAAAGTCCGCATCCCTCGAGCTGGCCGATGACTTGATACTTCTGCAGCTGCCAAGCTCTCCTCCGTTGGCTCGTTTTAAGGCTAGGCCATTCACAGCGGTGTTACGTCGCAAGTTCCCAGATCTGCACCCCACGGCATGGGATTACGAGGATGATGATGGGCGCCAGCCCACGGCATATTCCATGCCACAAGCATTGGCTCTGGAGTACGTGCAATGGGCCAGAGGTATAGGTGTGCCTGATGAAAAACTGCAGCTTCCAGCATGGCTAAAATGCCTTACAGAGCCAAAGGAAGAGAGGGCACTGGCTACAGACCCAGATTTCTTTTACCAACCAAACTCCCATTTGCTCATGCCTTACCAGCGAGATGGCATTCGCTTTGGGATTAGTCGGGGTGGCAAAGTGCTGCTTGCTGACGACATGGGGCTCGGTAAAACTGTCCAAGCTTTGGGCATAGCATGGCAGTACAGAGATAGCTTCCCAATGCTGATAGTTTGCCCTTCATCTCTGCGGAACGTTTGGGAAGATCAAATTCAGAGGTGGACAACCGTGAATCCTGAAGATGTACAGATCATTTTCAGTGGCACCACTCCGGTAAAGACCACAGCTCGCATAGTGGTTGTGTCGTATGCACTGCTGGGGAAGTGTCCGCATCTGCAAACTTTCCATGGGGCGAATTACAAGCTGGTGATCGCGGATGAATGTCATTATATCAAGAATCCGGACTCCCAACGGTCCCAGGCTTTGATCAACGCTGCCGCATCGGCAGAGCGCATCATTCTTATTTCTGGGACGCCAGTCCTAAATACTGCAATGGAACTATACCCTCTGCTGCGGCTATTGGATTCCAACATTCAAGATGAAACTGCATTCGCTAAAAGATATTTTGGTGGTGTAAGCACAGCCTTCGGAAAGACGAAGTATGTAGATCCGCGCAGGGAGCAGGAGCTCCACTCATACCTCTTCAAGAGGATTGGAATTCGTCGGAAGAAGGAGGATGTTCTCAAGCAGTTGCCACCCAAAACGCGTCAGACCATCACGCTTGCAGCGGCAAACATGTCCAAATTGAAAGAGATTGAGAGAAAACTTTTCGAGAGGAATCGCTCCGAAGACAGGCAATGGAAGGCAGAGTGCCAAACGGCCTCGCATGCTGTGATGCAAATCAAGAAGAGATGTGTGGGGGAGTACGTCACTGACGTCATTAACGGCGGCATTGGCAAGTTCCTCCTTTTCGCGCATCACAGGGAGATGTTGGACTTTGTGGAGCTTGTGGTGGAAGAGAGGCTTGGAGGAGGTGGATACATCAGAATAGACGGGTCCACAGACCAACGAGAAAGGGCTGACCTCGTTCGAAGATTCCAGGAGGACCCTCAATGCCATTGTGCTTTGCTATCCATGATGGCTGTGGCAGAGGGTCAGACCCTGACCAGTGCGGAAGCGATCATTTTTGCAGAGCTGGTTTGGACCCCGGGGACCATTGATCAGTGCGAGGGGCGAGCCCACAGAATTGGACAGCAACGATCTGTGCTCGTTCAGTACCTCCTGCTGA
>VSDK01001005.1:394656-438594 GCA_009767595.1 Symbiodinium kawagutii | reverse complement strand
TGCTGAACGATTCAAAATTTGATCGGCGGTGTTACCGGAGACTCGAGCAGAAGCATCACCACGCGTGCAAGGTCCTCGACAACAAAGATGCTGCATTTTGGGAGGAATCTGTGAGCTTGGAAACTGGGAAGATTGCAGTGACAGCGCTCGGTGACCGTTCGCAGAGAGCCAAACCTTACACCGCATGCGCTCTGAAATCGAGAAGTATGAGAAGTGCCCAGGTCAAGAAGAACGATGCCAAGGATGTCAAGGCCAAAGGCTGCGAGGCTCGACTGAAACCCTCCAGGGTTCCGAATCAAGCAAGGACCTCGGTCACGCCATCGCGTTCAGTAGAATCTGCATCAAGCCGCAGTGGCGAACATTATAAGGTCACAGGCTATTTGCATTTGGGGCTGAACCTCAAGATCAATGCAGTCTACTCAAAGGAGGATCTTGAATCAAGGTGTAAGAACAGCGAACAAAAGCTGGCACACTTGCACTTTCATATGCAAGATCAAGAGGGCGGAAAACTCCAGCTGGTTGATGCAGGAGTTCCCCCAGTGAAGAAACCCCGGACAGAGTAGACCGCAAAAAATTGGGCATTCCTTTGCCTGTTTTTGCATAGGGGGCTGCAACATCTGAGAGGTTCTCAAGAGGACAAATCGGATGCTTTGACAAATCGCTTTTTCCCCTTCGCTCCATTCAAAGTTAATGGTCTGCGAAGTATCATATAATTATTCCTGCTGCATGGCTTTGCCTGTTTTGGCTTCGCACCCCTTCGCTTGCCGGAGAGAAAGAAGAAGATGCCAAGGCTAAAAGAGGGCCAGTGCCAAAAAAGACTTCATGGAGGCAGTGTCTGGTCAGGCCATGTCAGGTTACTTCCTGTCTCCAGGATTGCCCGGATGGATCTTATCGATCCTCTGAGATCGTCTTCGGCTTCTCAGCTGATCTTTGTATAGCCATGGGTTGTCCTAGTCCAGAGTCGTAGGGAGTTGAAGTCAAGCATTGGTGACCTGTGGTTCCTACCCATGCTTGATACCGAGGTTGTGGCGGTGGATATGGCCACCACAACATCTCTGTGCCGGCAGCAGCCACAAGCGGGGAAGCACAGCACGCATAAAGGCCGAGAGGTCGCATGATTCAATCCAAACCCGTTGGTTCTTAAGCATGGGGACATTGGATGTTTTCTTTTCGCTTGGTAGCCAGAAGTCCTTACCAGTTCGGTATGGCCACGAGCCACTGAGTTTCCAGCGGCGAGCCACGGCTGCTGTAAGGTGATCCCATGCCCGTACCTTTGGGAGCCGAAGGCCCGCCGTGCAGCATTGCTTGGACGCGCCTTCACACATTGAAACGAAGCATGCCTCCCATACTCTACCCTTGATATGTTGGTCCGTTGTATACTTCAGTTCGAATTTCCTGTTTTCTTCTCAATTTTTTGTTTAAAAAGTGTGGGTCTTGGTGAGGCTTCCGAGTCTCCGCATTTTCCAGCTCGGGACCTTTGAGTTTGCAACTGCGGGACACGGTTGGCTTCCCAGATGCCCTTCCTCCGCTGGTCACAGTCGGCCTGAGCTGCCGTGGCGCCCGAGGCGAACAATGTACTTGTAGCGGCTCAAGGCCATGGTCAGAGTCAGATGAAACCCTTGGAGTTTGCAGTTCGGACATTCAGATCTTCAGATCATGTGAAAACGTGGAGACGGCTCGCTGGTTTGAGTCTCACCCTGTTGCGCTCCTGAGATCATGGTCTTGTCAATCAGACTGTTCGCGCTGGCGTCTACAAGGCTCCTTCAGCGGGTTGTGATGCATCCTTGGTCTGAAGGGCAGTTCGCACAGTTAACATCTCCATAGACTTGAGCATTTCTTAAAATGTCGTGTTTCCAGGATGTTGGCATCATCATGTCCAAGAGCGCAGTTTCACCCAAGGAGAGATCTTGTAGCTGTGTAGCCACGTTCGAAGCAGAGATCCAGTACAAACGTCAAGCCTTTGAGACCCAGTGAGCTGCCCAGGACAACGTGAGCCTCTACGTGTTGGGCAGCTCAGATCGAGAGCGTTGACAACGAAAGCGGTAGCTCTGAGTCGTGAGGCTTGGAGCCCTGACTTCGCCCATGGAGCTCTCGCCACTTTGTCCAGTTGAGATGTTGAGAGATGTTGAGAGATGTTGAGAGTAGATGCTACACATTTTCTGGAATGAACAGACAGAGGAGAGCACAGTCCAATTTTGAATCAAAGGGAATGAGTAGAAGTTGTCTACAGTTGAGTAGAAGAGAGAACAGATATGAGTTGATTTTGCCCAAGCGAAGGAACCTAGGAGAGATGAAGAGAGAATGGTCCAATGAATCGTCTGAATGGAATCTACAAATGGCTACGGCTACATGATGAAACTGTTTATGGCCAAGTTCGGATAAGTTTGTTGCCTCCAGGGAGGCCCGGCAACAGCTCCAACTGTTGACGTTTTCGAAGCTCAGCGACAGGTTCCGCAATTTGGCAGAGAACAGCTCTGCCAGGCACAGCGAAGTAGCCGTGGCGGGCCATCCTTGGGTCCTCTCATCCTTTTTCCTCATCGTTTCACACCTTTTCCATTTCCTCATCTTTCCTCATTTTTCCTTTCTTTTTTTCCTCATCTTTTCTCTCAGGTGCTTTCGCGCATGGTGCTTTTCTCATCTGCTCTGTTGTATCCTTTTCTTAAAGCTCCTATTTGAAGCTCCTGGTGATGCCTTGTGCATGTTGTGTTCTGTGTATTCTATGAAGTCACCAAGCCTTGCCATTCCAGGGTGACCATTGTGGGTGCCTCAAGCCACGCCAAGTTGTGTGGCCATGCCTTGTCTCTTCTGACAGCAAATTCTAAGATTCTTTCCACTTCTGTCCTAGGCCTATACTTTTGAGAGAGTTCTGGAGTGCAGTTTCCCACCCGCTTGCATCCCAGCATGGCTCAGCATAGCTTAGCAAAGCTCAGCTTTTGAACTCGAAGTGAGCAGCTGCAAAGGCGGGGTGCAGTCAGTACCACAAAGCTGCCGCCCAATGGCAGGCCCGGGACACGTTAGCAGTGCAGGGCAGTTGCAAGTTCTCATCAGGGATCCAAAGGGATCGCATCACGGCAGGTGGAAGTTTGGAGTCATTGG
Organism: Symbiodinium kawagutii; assembly: GCA_009767595.1. Classification (NCBI taxonomy): domain Eukaryota; class Dinophyceae; order Suessiales; family Symbiodiniaceae; genus Symbiodinium; species Symbiodinium kawagutii. The sequence goes on along the minus strand of VSDK01001005.1, from coordinate 435,498 downwards.
GCAAGAACCTCAGTTGCCAAGCGGTGCAGCACGGAGCAGACGGATTTTCATTGCTCACTGTGGGCGCAACAGCGGTTTTGGAGCCAAGTGTTTCCAGGCCTCTTCACATTATGACAATGCCACGGAGGCCAGGAATCTGAAGATGTGCCATGGGCAAGATGGGCCACAGCAAAAGGAGTCTGCTTCAAACGAATCACTCCTTGTTGTATCTCATCCCAGGTGAGCTGTGAAAGAAACATCAAAATCAATATTGCTGGGGCTTGAAAGCCTTAGAAATACGAACCAAGCAATGCCAAGCATTGGAAAGGGAGGAAGTGATGCCGGTTGCAAGGCCTGGTCTGCCTTGGCTCAACCTTTCGCTGGAGATCAGGGTGTGCCATGGCCACGTTCTCAGCTGCTGTGGCCCTGCAGTGTTCTGCACTCGGTTCCTGCTACAAGGTCTGCGTGGCCACAGGTTGGGTCAAGCCGCGCTTGAAAAAAACCACAAAGGGATACCTTAGGGATACCTTAGTACTTAGTACATTTTCAGCAAACAAACAAAGATAATCTACATCTCTAGAGGGGAATTTTCATGGGAACAAACAAATGCAAGTGTACTAGTGCACATGTGAATAAACAAAGAGACAGGCAAAGACACACAAACGAAACGCAGAGGCACACTTGAAGATCGATCGAGAGAGAGAGAGAGAGACAGACAGATGGAGATAGACAGATGGGAGGGATAGAGAGAGAGAGAGAGAGAGAGAGGGAGAGAGAGAGAGGGAGAGAGAGAGGGAGAGACGGATAGAGCAACAAATAGATAGACTGGTAGGCAGATGGGAGAGAGACACCCTGGCAGATCACGCGTGAGTGCCCAAAGTACTGACAGTCTGTGGGAAGTTTCAATGATGAAACGATGGCAGGTCTGGGCCAGTTTCATCGGCAATTCATCGGCTGTGGACAGGGGCCCAGTGCAACGCTTTCGTGCTTTCCTTGGGGCCCAGCAGCATCGCTTCAAATCTAGCGTAGCGAGGTCGGGGAAGAATGGCAGCCTGGGTTTGCGTGCGCCAGAGAGAAGTCAAAGAAGTCCAAGAAAGCAAACTGTGAATTTCTTTCTGCAATCCTTTGAAATATTTTGAAATCTTCTATTGAGCGCTTCTTGCCATTGGTGTAATGATCTTCCTGCAGGTACTTAGACTCTTCTAATGATGGCCATGCCGCATTCTCAGGGCGTTTGGCATTGCCCCTATGTCAGTAGCAACACCGGGATGCAGTATCCCTTCCAGTGTTGAAAGTGCTGAGGTGTCAGAAGATGAGTTTGCGGCCGGCTTTGCATTGTCTTCCAAAGCGCGGTCTCAGGATGGGCGCTTCGCAAGTTGGCTCAGCTTATCCGGGCTCCACGTCGCTCAACAGGAGACGGCAGATGAGGCAAGCGCGAACATTGTAAGTGCTGCTCTGAGATACTCAGAGAGACTCGCAGAGCCTCGCAGAGACTCAGAACCAGCTGTTGAGAGCTGTTGCTTTCGTTTGCCCTGCATTGGCGGTTCTGTACTCTGCAAAAATTCTGCCGTTCTTGGTCGGAAACTTCGAAGGAGACTCCAAACACCCCTGAGTCTTGGTCATGGTGCCACCCCATTTGATCCCAGGGCCAAAGATCACCTCATTTCTTCGGAACGACCAGTGAGGCGATGTGACGGAAGTGGTTGAGTCCAATCAGTCATTGGACTATGCTCTCGTGGCGGTTGGAGTTCCCGAGCAGCAAGTTGTCGACAGACTTGGTGGCACTGCAGCCTTCCTTCTCTATACATCTCCTAGGAAGTTCTTCCATCCCAGGTTTTACTTTTGGGCATCTGCATGTGGTGCTTCTGCAGGCGAAGTTGCTCTGCTTTGTTTGCTAAACCTTGCTCTGATCCTTGCTGAGATCTTGATCTGAAAAGATCGTTGTCAGATCTGAAAGTCTTTGGCTTTGACGGATTTTGTCTCTGAACTGCAGCCATTGCAGCCATAGCTTCTCCCTTTCGTGTGGCCGTGGGCGACCGGGCCCCGTGGCTGTGTGGGGCTGCCCGGTGCTGCGCCTCAGAAGTCCAACTTGGGGCTTTCCAGTGGCCCAGGTCTCAAGGGCGCTGCAATGAAGGCGCTGCTGTCGTTGGGCGCCCTGCAATGTCAAGGGCCGCTGTGACAGGTCACCATTCGGTCCAGAAGTGGCACTTTCGAACTGGAGGCACCCGCAATGCGGATATTTTGACTCCTTGGAACCTCGAAAAGGAGGATCTATTTGCAGATCTAAGGCAGAAGGCAGGACAGCACCTGAGCAGAGAGAGTCAAGCTGCGCAGGTTGGCAAAGACGAGCTTGCTTGGAGCCCAATTTATGTCCCAAGGAAACTTATAAGATTTTTTTTGCCACATCCCTTTCCTCTCTGTATGACAAGGGCCATGAATGCTACGCCGTGTTTCAGCAGCTTCCCCACCAGAGCGACCAACCCCGTGTGACCCGAGGTCCGGGACCTTTTGAAGAAAGCGCGAGAACCTTGGCCGCAACTGTCCGAGTTAGCCAGTTCGAGGGCGCTTCACAGTGGGGCAACTTGGCAGGAGAAGCATCCACGACCCTCCTGGGCCAATGGTGTGCAGCTTAAGCTGGAAGATCAGACGGAAGACCTGGTGGAAATCTTTGAGAGAAGGAGAGGCGCTGACGTTTCAGAGCCGTGTCGCTTCAACGCTGAACATTGGCATATCGAGAAATTCCCTGCGAGGAGTGTGCAAGAAGCAGGAATATTTCAAGGAGCTACTTTGCGGATGGCATACTACAAGCAGGCCATTTAATGGGGCTTTGTATATTATAGTTTGATGTTCCCGACTTGAATGCACAGTTGTCCTGTTAGCCCTCCCAATGCCTCAAACAGAAGTGATGGCTTGATGATCTTTGTGGCCACGTTGGCCAACTGCCATGACGCAGGTGACTCCCCAACAGGGGCGGGAGCTGAGAATGAGTGGCATCCATCCCGGAAATGACGCTGCCTTCCTCATACCGAAGGACGGGGCAGGGACGGGGAAGTCTAGCGACACCTCAGTGGTTGTTCAAAGCCTACTGCCATTGGCCCGTCGCAGGAGGTTCAAAACCTTGCTATCAGTGGCATAGCTGGCATGTGACAGGAAGTGACAAGGATTGGTTTCGTAGAGCACAAGCGGTGCCAATGTTGTGCCTTGCTTGTAGCTGCGTTGTGGCTTTGCTTCTAGCGATGGTCAGCTTGAGATCCATCGGAGCAACAAAGACTGCCTGGCTGCGTTCAAAAGGAGACAAATTGGCGCTGACAAAGTGAGAGTCGGCTTCGGCTTCCGACGCCGGTGATGTTTTCTGATCTGCATTCGTTACCCTTTCTTCAGGCCAAAGCGGGAGGGCGTGGCACGTTCCGTGTCGCAGCTGTCGAGAGATCCGAAGGCGAGGGAAGGGCGTGACAGGACAGAAGGATACAGAAGGGAACGGAAGGGAAGAGAAGGGAAGAGGGAAGAGAAGGGAACGGAAGGGAAGAGGGAAGAGGGAAGAGGGAAGAAGAGGGAAGAAGAGGGAAAAAGAGGGAAGAGGGTAGCACAAGAAACTCAGTCTGGCAGCTGTCAGGTTGGAAAACCGCGAGCCGGAGCGCATGGGCAGGAAGCCCCAAGCTGCAGAGCACCATGACAGGAACGGCTAGGCACAGCTTGAGTCAGCTGAGTCAGCTGCAATGAAACCTAGGCCTAGGCATTGTACGATCAGCAGCCCTTTTTAGGCTCGAGTAATGGGGGAATGTTGGATGATTCAAGCCATTCCTTGATCAAGGGCATTAGCTAGGGGCATCCCAAGAGCGATCACATCACTCAAAAGTAGATGTCACCAATAGAAACACAGCTTTAAGGCGCTAAGAACCGGTAAAGAACACGGGTTCGCTTGAAGGAAGCAGCTTGCGTGGGGCTGACCACGTGGCAGTGCCTCTGATGGCTTTGAGATGTCGGCATCGCGCTCTGCAATGGCTCCTCCTGAGCCTTCTGTGGCTTCACAGGTGGGGATGGGTGTTGTCATCAAGGAAGAAAAAGAGATGAAAAAGGGAGGAGAAGGGAGGAAAAGGATGAAGCGGAAGAATGCACAAGAAGGTAAGCCTTGATCAAGGGACGGGTGACGTTGAAGATCTTCGCCTTCTCCTTGTAGGCCCCTAGATTTTGTGAGCGCGAGACAAGGTCGAGCAGGCGCGCCTACAGGCTTACCCGGCAGACCGTTGGGCACTGCCAACCTAGTGGGGTGTTGCCATGTTTGACCTCACAAGAGTCACAAGGTCTCGGGATGTTTGGCGTAGGCTTTCTGCTGGCCGTGGCTGGCACCGCCCTCCCGATGGATGCGAAGGTTCTGATGCAGTGCAGTGCTGGGCCATTGTCAGTACTCAGTGCGCCGAGGCTGCCAGGTTGATCCGCGACAAAGGAGAAGCGGTCTACGACCCCAAGACCGGACAACGAATTGTGCCGCCCTGCGAGCAAACCTGCAACAAAGATCCTTGGCATTGCATTAGTGGCATCTTTTGTGCATGTATTGAAGGTAACTTATGTGATTCATTTATTTTTTAGTCTTTATTTTAGTTTTCTTTTTTGCATATGCTTTTCGTGTTGCAGTTTGATTGTCTGACTGGTCCAAGGAATGCCTCGCAATCGTAGGCTTGGCTGTGTGATTCTCACAATGCTTCACGTTCCCCTGTTTCGAAATCTGCCATAGGCCAGAAAACTGAAAAGAACGTGGCATATTGCCAGCAACGTTGCCAGGCCGGGTCTTAACCATCTGAACGAAGTCATAGTTGGTGAAGAATTTTTGAGAATGGTTGAAGTCACTTGGAACGCCAAGCGAAGTCTTCAGGATGACTGTGCGGCTGGAGACGGCCTTGGAGCCACAGAGAACTACGATGACTTGGGGCTGGACATCCCACGGGTCTCCAAGGACTCTGAAAAGAGCCCCGGGGAGCGCTTTGTGACTCGGAGCATGGCTCCAGTTTTGGCCGCTTTCTTCCCACACATGTCCGCACATGTTCCATTTCCCAACCCTTGGTCAAATTCTTGTAGATGTCAATTCTTTTGCTTAGATTTCTTGAATTTGGGTGTTTTCATGTTTCTGTTCACGAAGTCCTTGAGGCAGAGTGGGGATCAGAGATGAACGTCCAGATGATGGAATTCATGAGGCCACCCGGAACAACCCGAGGCGAGTCACAGACGGTGTCCAGGTGTGTCCAATCCAAGCGCCTGATTTCAATCTTCCACAACTCGCTTCGCATTCCAATTGCAGGCTTGGAACCGGATTCCATGTCTGCGGTGGGCGATGGCGGCGATGCCCCGAGCCAGAAAGAGGCGGCGAAGCCTCTGTTGGATGCCAGGAACATCTTTGCCAAGGGAAAGTGACTTCCGCTTGCGCCAGAGAAAGAAGCTGCACTGCTTTGCCAAGCCATATCTCTCAAACCAGCCTTAGGGATCCTGAGGGCAGAGAAGACAGGATGCTCTTCCCTTTGTATCCTGAGGTCGATTCCAAAGCACCCTGACTCGCTCAAGGCCGGCGCCTGAATTTGCAGAGCAAGTTGACATCAACGATCGACGAATTCGCACGGCTGAAAGGCCGGACATGGCAATGGCAACGCCACGGAGCTTCCTGGGCAAAAGGCTCGTGCTGAGCGGCGCCTCACCGACGTCCATTGATGGAGTTGGCAGGTCGCAGAAGCTCCAGGAGCTCCCAGAGCTCCCCCTGTGGGACCTGCGGGGCCGGCGCCCCAAAACGGGCTCTGGCTGTTCCCTCAGATCGGACAGGCGCGAGGGAACTTAGGCAGCAGAGTGTCATGACATGTCTTGACCATCTCATTGTGACAGGCCCTGCCACAGTTGCACCAGGAGTGGAAGCCTCGAGGGAACTCTGTGAGTTGGGGGGTTGAGAGTCGAACTTCCCGAGGTCTCTTCGCTACAGTCCGCTGCCAATGCACGAGGCTCCAACTCTTCAGCAGACGCTGTGATCCCCAAGCCACGGTATGGTCCCTGGATGTCCCTGGACATCCCTAGATGTCAGTGATGTCCGATGTCCCTGGTCTGTTTTGCACGAGCCCAATGTAATGGGATCCAATGCGAAAGTGACAAAAGGAGCCGCAGCCTCCTCCTTTGATGACTGGAGGCAGTTTCTCAATGCAGGCCTCGGGTAGCAATGCAATTGGCAATTCTTTGCCAAGGGAGAATTGTTCTTTGCTCGTTAATTGCGCATGTTCCCCTGCAACAAATTGACACTTTGCACACATTTTGCATGGTACTCGTAGGTGCAGGCATATGTGTACGTATTTGTGGGCTCATTTGTGTATGTCAGCATGTGGCGTAATGCAACTAAATGTACAGTAACAGCATGTAGCGTGGCGAAGTGTGTGTAGTATGTAATGATGTGTGATGCATGAATTTGTTTGTGATGCAGTGTAAAGAAAATACAATTATAACATAAGGCAACGTAATGAGTGATGTCATAGAACGCAACGCAATACAGTGCAATTGAATGCGACAAGGACGCAGGTATCATGTGATCAGATCTTTGCACGGATGATTTGCCATGGAGCGACGTGGACATAGTTCGCTTCATGGCGGACGCGTGCCCGTCTTGCGAGGCTGCCCCACGCTCAACATCTCAAGAGAGCTTCACAGGCAGCTGCGACCAAGTCAGAGGTGTGCTGTGCGTTGGTCTAGGCTGTGTCTCAGAACCGCATAGGAATCACTTCTTAAGGAATCTCAAAGGAATCCGTTGAAGGAGGAGTTAAGGAATCGGGAACTGACTTGGGAAATGACTCGCGCGCTTGGGGATTTTTGGTCAGACTCTCCAGGGCCTCCTGGTGGGACTTGGTCCAATACATCGCAGATACCACAGCTGGGCTCCTTCTCATTGTGCCGCCTCTCAGTTGGGTGCATGAGCTAAGCTCAGCTGTAAACTCTTCGATTCTTATGATTTTTTCAGTTGTTTGCGGCCACTGATGGGAATGATAGGATTGGCCGCAGCATTTGATGCTCAGAGTTTGTCTTGCCCACCGCCATGTCGAGCCCATCGTCACTGCCCATTCCTGGACGCACCGATGACAGTAGCTTGGCAGATCGCAGGATGTGCAGTCTCTACAATGCTGCCTGGTGCTGCCTGCAAATTTCCTGCTGTACATTGACGCTAATCGATGCCAACTGGGTCCTTCCCACCTACAGTGTCAAAATCATGTCATCAACGCACCATTGCGTGGGACATTGCCGGTTTTTCCCTGTAATTTGAAATTTTCCAAGATGTTGGCTTGCAGAATGCTTGCATCCTCTAGAAGTCTAAGAATGTCAATTCATGTCATCCTCCTGTCATAAGCCACATTCGTTACAGGAAGTGCAGTTTCCCTGGAGTAGTTCACCGTCTCATTCATGCTTCACCGAAGTCTTTCTTTTGTTGACTTTTAATGCGAAAATCAAAGTTGCAACTTGATGATGGAAGTGTTGACTTGCTGGTGGGATCGGCTTGTTACAAGTAAAGCTGCACCATCTATAGTCAACACTTGAAGACATTTTCCATCCAAAGTTGCACCTGCTCTCCTCAAAGTTACTTCCAGCGGCGAGCTTTCTTGGAGAAGAAACCCATCTTTTAGAAAAACCATAGGCTAAGTAGGAACAAGTCAGAGCGTTTTATTCATCTTTCTCTCCCCAGATTGCAGAGCTATTTGGGGGTCTTCAAGACAAGGGAGGGTTGCTTGTGTGCGCTTTGCTCTGGAGCTACAGTGCCACCTGCTGCTGTTTCACCTGGCGTTTTTTCATTAGGAAGGCCAAGGCAACATGCTGCTGTTTTCTCCCCAAATATAGCCATTGGGGGTCTTCCTTCAAGTGGAGGAAGTGTTGCGTGCGTGTTTTTTGGAGCTAGGGCTCTGGTGCAGGTGCTGTTGGCGCGTTTTTGTTCCATCAGTATACATTTAAAATGGACTGCAATTTGCATTGGACATGGAGGGCGAGCTGTTGGACGCCCCGGCGAAAAATTTGAGATTTTTTTCAGCACGCAATGTTTGAGCAACCAGGGGCTTGCAAAGCTTGGAGTGAAAATACGATGGCTCCCTCCTAGGGTGAAAGGCACACGAAGACTTCTCAAGAGATCCTGTTGCTGTTCCAAGGTTTGGATTCTGAGCGCCTTCGAGAGCAGGTGCCTAGCTGATGTCACAGGGTCAGTTGCTGACAACTTAACATGAACTGAATGGCATGTATTGGTATGGATATGTACGGATGATTTCTGATTGACATGGCGACTTTGCGATTAACATGATCAACATGATTCTGGTTGATGTCATATGCCGCGGCCAATGGAGGAGAAGAAAGAAGCACGAAAAAAGTTCTTCGACAGGTGGGACTTGGCTGGGGTTTGTTGCTGTTCAATCGGTCAGCGTCAGCTTTGATGCAGTGGCAACGAGCTTTGAGGCATCGACAGCTGAAAGACCGTCTGGATGACGAGTTGGCCGTGGAGGCAAAGGCTGAAGAGGCCTTGAAGGCCAAAGCTCGCATCTTGGCCACACATTCCAACATGTTCGGTGCCAAATGCTGATTGACCAAGCTCATTTGAATATTTTTTCTTGAACAGTAGTAAGATTAGTAAGTAGATATAAGTAGTCACTTCCATCTCCATGCGCTGTTCTTTTTATGGGTTGTCCCCTCAGGACAAGAGGAACAGCGCATGGAGCACCCTGCAGATTGGCAACGAGTTCGAGATGCAAACATAGAAGCAGAGAAGCAGCGCAAGGGAGCTTATTTGAGGCACGAAGTGGATGCCCCCAACCCCCTGGTGCGTTGAGACTTTGAGATGAATTCTTGAACCGCACATAAATACAACAAATGTAAATTTGATGGTGCTTCATGCCTGTATGTGCAATGTGCCAGCAGCTTTGTGCACATTTTTCCGGTCTACAATAGTGAAGTGATGTTAAGTGTCGTGAGCTGAGAGAATGTTGAGTGACAGGATGTGGTCGATCAAGGACCCGTGCTGCCCGAATCCATTGCCTCTTGTGTTTTCCGGATCACCATCCTGCACCTCAGAGCATGGCCGTGGTGTTCCGTTTGTTTCACGGCTCTGTCCGCAGGACTTCACGAGTTTGAAAGTCTTGGGAAAAGGTTCCTTTGGAGTAGTGCACCTGGTGCGACGTCAAGGGACTGAAGAAGTCTATGCCTTGAAGCAGATCAGGAAGGATCACTTCCGCAACAAAAATCGAATGAAAGCCTCGTGGCACCAATGGAAACTTCAACTTTTAGCTTCCTACAATCCGATTGAAAGTATCAGCTGAAACTTCAACTTTTTTATGCGAATGTTTGCAAGTTGGATTTTTGGCATTATTTGGGTCACTTTGTTTCGCATTGCGAGGCATACAATGAACGCGATGCCATGGCCAAGGGTTTCGGTCTTTGGTTTACAGATCTCCTTTGCACTTTCCAAGACTCTGCGAATCTGTACTTGGTCATGGAGTTCATGCAAGGCAGGGTCACGGTGGGTCATGAAAGCTCTGGGCTCCTAAAAGATGGCCCCCAGTTGATGGTCTTATGACTCTCCTCAATCTCCTCATGTTTCCTTGGGTCTTCTTATGCCTCCCTAGATCTTCATTTTTGATTCTTTCGGAGTCGAGGTGGTGACTTCTTCGCCTACATGGAGAGGAAAGGGAAGGTCTCGATCTATGAAACCAAGTTTTACATGGCAGAACTGGTGCAGGCGATCGAGGCAATCCACCAATCTGGCTTCATCCATCGTTACTTTGCCATGCGAAGTTCATCAAGGGGTGCTTTTTTCTGATCTTCAAACTTCATCTTTGCCAAGTTCTTTGCTTGTCCGCATTTTACCTTTGCTTACCTTTGCTTGGTTTCCTTTGAGTGGAGAAATGTGGAGAACCTGGAGTGCTTGGAAACGTGAAGCCGTCACGCACTGAGGTGACCTGAAGCCTGACAATCTGGTGCTCACAGCTTCAGGGCACTTGAAGCTCCTGGACTTTGGACTGTGCACCCCCGTGGATTATGAGGAAAGAGATGGAAAGGGGGGGAGATGGAGATGCCCCCAACATGCCCCCAACATGCCCCAAGCCCCAACCAATCCCAAAGTCAAGGTCTCGAGGCTCCAAAACAGGGAGGGCACCGTCACCAGGGACAACTTGTGACAACTTGCATCAACTCGCCATGGCCACTTGAGAGGAGTACGTCCAGCAGATCGACTATGACAGTACCTATCAGGGCGTGCCGTTCCAAGAGAAGCCAGGCATTCGCAGCGGCAGAGTCTATAGTTGGGAAGCTAGGTGACAAATCATAGATGTGGTTACCTCTATGTGCTTGGCTATATGTTTTGATTTTGCAGCGGTATATTTTTGCTCGCTAACATGGGCTGACCATGTAACCAATATCAACATGTTTTTGGCACCAGATGTTGCTCAGCTTGGCAGGTCGCGATGGCTTGCGCACCACATGTGGGACTCCGCAGTACATGGCGCCAGCATCTTGGAAGCAACGGATCAGGAGTAGGGCTCGAGAGACGGATTCCGTGAAATCCTTGGCAAAGCGAGATCAATAGATAGATAGATAGCTAGCTAGATAGATAGTTAGATAGATAGAAACATAGATAGATAGGTAGATGGGTAGATAGACTCGACAGATACTTAGACAGATAGATAGATTAGGGCAGAGCAGAGCAGAGTAGAGTAGAGTAGAGCGGAGTAGTTTAGATTAGATTAGATTAGACGTGTGGGCGGGACTGCCAAGCCCGGCGAGAGAGACGGACATTAGGTATACAGAACCACCGGAGCTAGCTCAATAGTAAGTCCTGAGATCAAGACTGTGATGTGCATCGCGCCAGCAATCTTTGGCACTAAGGAGATGTTCCTTGGAAGGGCTTGCGCTGCATCAGACATTTGGGCCATGGGAATCATCTCGTGGCTTGGACGTCAAATCTGAGCACTGTTAGCATCTCTCCAATCTTTGCACAAAAAACTCGCAGCATCTCGCAGCATCTCAGAGCATCTCATCTCCCTGGGGCCAAGGTATGAGTGTCTCGCTGGAAGCCTACCTTTCTTCTCTCAGTCGCAAGATCGTCGCCGGGCATTTCAGGAGCCAGAAAGTGATGCCCTCTGAAACTGCAGAAGCCACACAACCCCAAATGGGCTCACGTGTTCCGTCATCATTTTTTTTTGGGAAACCGACGGAGTTGAACATTTGGGGGGTACACATGGGTACACCATCGACATATTTGTGCTTTTCACGTTGATTCAGAATTCAGAAGTTACTTTGGTTTCCTCTTTTGCCAATGCTGTTCGCTTCCAAGCACACCACCCACTTGCTCGGATTGCTCCATGAACCTGTAGCTACTTTGCACGGCAGGAGCTTAAGACGCAGATCGTCAACGAACCTTGGATGCACAAGATGGCGGAAGCAGCCATAGATCCATCAGTAAACTCGGTTTAGCTGCCCCAGTCGGCTGTCATGGAGAGCTTTTGGATGGCATATCACAGCTGTGCTGTGGGCGCGCCTGTGTCGCGTAGTGCAAGTATCTCAAGTCTTGATTGTTCCCCAACTATTTATAACAGTATATGACAGCCTGAAACTTCTTGGGAAAAGATTGAGATGATAAGAAGACGTCGATGAAGACGTCGATGTCTGGAGATTTGGAGTGGAAACAGCGCTGTGGCTCCAGCTCCGAGGGCACGAATTTGCCCCACCGCTTGACGCGGATGCAGAAGAAGCAGCGGGAGCTGGGCGCCGCTGCTCAGGAGTCGCTGGCAGCGGCGCAGTTCATTTCGAAGGCGGGGGGCGGGGCTGGACGTTGTGACGGCGATTTGAAGAGTTGAACAATAAGATCATGTAGGTTCGGTCAGGGTCAAGAAAAGTCAGTTTGAGAGATAAGATCAGTAAGGGTTACGAAAGGTTTACAATATAAGAACTTGTCACTCAGGTTGGATTTCTTTGAATTTGTTCTACTCTCAGCTCAGCATTGCAAGGTTTATTGTTTGTCTTGTTTACTGGTTTGTTATTGAAATGCTTACAAGCTTCAGCCTTGGCAGCTGTGTTGATGGGATTGGCACTTCGGGAAGATCACCTTTGCTGGTGTAAAATAATGAGTGACAATAGGCTTTTGTCCTACTTGGGATGGGTTCGTTCATGTCAAGAGGTATCACAAGGATCGCTTTAGCAGGTACTGTGCCCAGTGGAGCGGCGCATCTCTCTCTTCGAGTGCCGTTTGGAAAACTTTTTTCATGGACTCAACTTCAGTGAGCTCCAGGCACGGACCCTGGAAGACATGAGTCGCTGGTTAGTGGGTGAATCCGGTTGAATCCAGTCAATAAACAAGGCAGAAGCCATCAAGTGGGATGACAAGGGAACATGGATTTCCCTGGATTCCCTTGAGACCATACATCATTGTGAGATACGATGGGGCAGCTGTGGTGAGCTGCAAGTGCGTGGTTTCTGGAGGCCATGACACCACCTTTCCAGCCGCGGTGCAAGAATGCAGCTGATGCATCCGGCTGAGCCATCTCACGTCGACAACTTCCCTGCTGACCCGCTCCCCGAGCCGGAGGTGCCACGCTTTGTCAATGGGGCTCGTGCCACAGCTCATACCATCAGCAAACTAAGATGTGTTGAGAATTTCAAGAAAGGATGACATCTGGTTCAGAATTGGTCCAGTTGGTCGGAAGCTTGCCGTCAAGTGACCCCCAGCGGAGAACTTGTGAAAATCCAATGTCATCCCAGAAAGGATTCTACCGGAATCGAGGCAACATGGAGCAACAATAGCCCAATAATAGGCTGGTTAGCTGCTGGTTTACAGCAACGGGAGTTGGGGTTTGGGCCAATCTGTTTTTGAAATTGGTCATTGGTTGGACGGGCCATGGATAGGTCATAACGAGGTTTCATATTGGACCATGTTGAACGTAGCCAACAGCAGCCCCAGGACATCACCTGCATGGATCCGGAGTTGGACTGGGCTCTCTATGAGCAAGACGTGGAGGCAGCACGAGCTCGTCACGTCCTTAGAGCTGGCGACCAAACATGACCAGAGCCTTGTGACGAGCACAGTTTGGAAGTCATTCGGGGCTGGGGGGCCGCAGAACTAGCCACGCATAGCCACGCGCACTTTGCTCTGAGGTTTGCATGCACGGGCAGGCTATTGACCTTTGCCATTTGGGCCAAAAGGGGAAAAATGGGTCAAGATTTGGTCACAAATAGATGGGTGGCAGCGGATGGTATCATTAGAGTACGATGCACCTGATTTCTGCTTGCTTAGCCTGGTGTATCAGATCCTATCCCGTCACTTGCTATTCCCTGCGAATTTGCGCACTAGCGGCCCTTCGTATGTGCAGTCTGTTTTGTCTTGGATGCCACGCGCTCCCAGTGTGGATCCATGGGCCGCTGGGTTGCTTCTTTTTTTTCCCAGATAGGAGGACTGTGGCAGAAGCCTGCTTCCGTTCTGGCGCTAACCATTGCTGCTCTCCCTTTGGATGCTTTGCAAAAGGACTTGGAGTGTCATCAATCTTTGCATCACTTGTGATTTCCTTGCATGGTGACTTATGATAGAATTATGTTGAATCTATACGGCATGGTGTTGAATCAGTGGAATCTTTTCAGAACAAAAAGCAAAGCTGTTCACCAGAAGGGAAGAGAGAAAGCGCGTTCTTTCTTTTTAAGTGAATTCCAGACGATTTTTGCAACTTGCCGCTCGCTGGATCACTTCAGAATTGATTTTGGAAGGTGGGAAGGGAGAAGTCAAACATTACTTGCTGATTTTTGATTCGTTATGATTTAGCGCATGCCCACACAAAAAACAAGTTCCAGATACAGATGTGATATGATCTGATCACAGGCCATGCTTTCTCGGTAGATATTGACGGCCCCCACCACCGGCCACGAATTCATCCAACCAAGTGACGGAAAGAGCTGGCTCAACACCATTGTGGTTGGTGTAGTTAAGAGCAGTTGAGAATGCCTATAGTCTATAGTCGTCAAACATGCATATTAGATCTTAATAGTCTCAACTCGACTCAAAGCCATCTTTCTCCGCTGCAGGTTGGCCAAAGCAAACATTGGCAAACGCCAGCTGAAATTAGAATCATGTGGTATGCCCAAAAGAACTGGCAAATGCCAATCAACGATGACTGCAAAGCAAATGAATTGGGATTATGATCAACGTACAAAGGTAATCCAAACTCTAGTTTTGCTATAGGTGTACCGCACTACTGAGACATATCTGTGCAACTGACGGCATCATCTCAGCTTCGAGTGACCAAGGATGTAGTGGGAACTCTCGTGTGGACTTTCGCCGGAAAAAACAGATGGAGAGTACTGACGATCCCACGGGGCATTTCCAGATGAAGAAAAGTCGCAAGACCGAGAGTCAAGATAGTAGAAGAAGAGAGAGGAGAGAAGTAGATAGTAGCAAGATAGTATAAGAGATAGTATAAGATATGGAGCATACGATCCCACCGCCCGAGGCCACTTGGACCCTTGAACCCTGGGGTTCACCCCGGGCTAGCAGGTCCAGGCGCAGAAGTTCACCGAAGAGATGATAGTTTTGATGTAGAGTCGAGTTTTTTAAATGTATGAACAACTACTTATAAGTAGAAATTCTTTAGAGCAGTAACTAGGCAGAAGATCAATCGTAGCATTTGGTCTCGTCGGTAGCTTTAAGTAGAGTTGTATGGATTTTTTTTGGCGTTTTGTGAGTTTTGTGTGTGGTTTTTGGTAGTTTTCGACTGAAACATGGTGGGGATTGAAGACACGATTTGCTCTTGACCTTGTTGACCTTGGTCCTGGGAGGCTCACCGACTCACCTTGGGATGCCAATCCATCAGGTGCTCCGAAGTTCCGGGGTACCGAAGACACCTAGCCATACCGTGAGCCGCCATAGCCTCTGCATGCTGCTGTGATGTGTGGGTTCCTTGCGAGGATCCTTGGATGGACTCTATGTGGCAATCCAGGCTGGGGGCAAAGTGAAACACCTCTCATGCAAGATGCCATTTTTGTTCATGATCGATTACCAACATGAAGAAAGCATTTTGCTTTGAACGTTCTGTCCTCAAGAGTGTTAACTGGTCTCAGCATGAACATAAAATGAACCTCGTGAACTTGCGACCTGTTTGGGACTTGCAGAACTCGTGAGTCAACCAATCTTGTTGACACCTGCTTGAACTGCAGTCTTTTAATGGCTCCGACAACCTTCGGGTTGTGTGCGCTGCCAACCTGTCCGAACAGCAATGGCGTGCATAGGAGCTCTATCATGTTTGTGTCATAAAACCAGACGCATTCGGCCAGAAAAAATGTTTAAAGTGGTGCTCGAAGCCTCAGACGTGGAACCATTTGGTCTGGTTCTTGGTGCAGCTTCCTACATGGCGGGATTGGTCGTAGTCGAAATTAAGCAGCACTCTGCCGCTTCCCGATGGAATGAGACTGCAGTGGATCGGCTTGAACTCAGTCATGTTGTCAAGGAGGTGAATGGCATCACTGACCCACAAGCAATGCTCCGAGAGTTTTCAAGGGTAAGAAGGGTGGAAATGTTGGTCGATCCCGAACCAACTCCTTTACACTTTTCCATCTTCAGGGCATCTGTGAAGCTTCGTCAGAAGACGCATGCAGTGGACCTGCTTTTGCAAAGTGTGACACCCCCCGTGCCGGTGGAAACGTGTGCCATTTGTCATGATGACATGACTGGGCATGACCAAGTTCGTCAAGAAGTGCGCCTACCGTGCGGCCACAGATATCATCGAACCTGTGTGACCAATTGGTTTGCATCCGGAAGCTTTCGATGCCCGTTGTGCAATCACAATTTGGCCGAGGACCTGGTGGCTCAGGATATGTAGCCGAGGAAGCTGAGAGTCATATAGGAGTCAACAATTCTTTTATGGGGAGCTGACGTGCAGTTTGGAAAGGATGTTTTTGGGCAATTCTGCTGATGATAGATTGGAATTTTGGCACTTCCATGGTCATCCGCAGCGTTTACATTCAGAAATAAGAATGAAGAGTAATGTCAAGTCAGGATTGATAAATCTCCCCCAATTAATCAATCCCCTTCTGCTTCCCAGACACTGGCCCTTACTAAGGTTAATTAGGTGCTCATTTCCCCCTAATAACCTTGCCACCCACAGCGCCCCCAGTCCATCAACCCCCTTTGGATCCCTAAAGTTCTTGTTTGTTTTTTGTAAGGTTTATTTAGGTTTCTATTGGTCATTTTAGTTCTTATGTTTAATAGACTGAGTAGTCTTATCAAAAACTAGGTTGTCTTAGGTATGGGGGTTATTAATTGGTAATTGGGGGTGGTCCTTTTTCTGATGCAGGGATCATACCGTCTGGACCTTCTGACCTTCCTGGGGGGAAAGTGCGGTTAATAATCCGGTGTTGCCACTGGCATTTTCGATAAGGATGCTTGTCAGCAGATATAATATAGATGCTGCTTATATATTAAGGTCTCCAAGGATAAGGGCTAGCCCCTCCAACCAGTGAGAATTAGAATGCCGTGTAGCGTATGCCCAGTTAGCCGCTTTATTGTACTTGTCACTGATAACAACAGTTCTACCAAAATTGTCCTTATTGTCGTTACTCATCATGGTTCTGTAGCGTTGCTACCAGCCATCGCAGTCACTAATTCCTGTTCTAAGCACGGTTGTTACGTCCTCCTCCAGGGAAGGCGGTGGTTTCCGTGTCTCTTCTGGTTTGCTCGTGAATGTTTTGTTAGAGTCCGAGTCAACGTTTTTCCTTTGTGATTTTTGGTATGCATCTGGGGTTGGATTGTCTTAGCAATACAGCGGAAAGGTATGGCAAATGTATCTTAGGGCATGCGACCTGTGTCACTACTCTAGCCTTACACGCACACAGACACAGAAATTTGCAGAACTGCACTGCCAGTATCTCCTTCGAACAATTTTCTGACTCCTAGGCTCTGATCGTTGTTTTTCTTGTCTGGCTCCAAAAGGAGCAGCAACCCCTTTTCGACTGGCATTTTGGCTGGTCGCGCCACTCTTTTTGCTCACCCGGAGCTGTAATACCAGTGATTTCAAGGTAGAAAGCCGGCATTAAAAAGAGCCCTGCACAGCGGTACCAAGGCACTGAACAAAGGACAAGACTTTTGGACCGTAAAGGAACGGTAGGAACGGTTGTAGGAACGGTTGTAGCATGTTGTACCTGGCGGTGCCTCGCTTCTCAGAAGGATTGGTTGGCCACGAGGCCATAGGTGTGAAGCACTCAACAGGTGGATTCGGTGCATTGAACTTCTGCATGTTGATGGGCACTGGCTATGCGCAGCTTCTGATTTTGTCGAGGCCTTTGAATCCTGCCACCGGTGTTTTCCAGGCTCGGGAGATGTCCAGACTCGCCAGCCCCCCTTGGAAGAATTAAAGCTTACAACAGCTTTTGTTCATCGTGGTCGTCATGGTCGTCGATGTTGTGTTCGTCATTTTTGTCATCTCTATATCAGCAGCTGAATTGTTTTTGCCCTTTGAAGCTCGCGGTTATAGATGCTGTAAATGTCACCGTTTCAGTTTGTTCACCATCGCCATCAAGATTAGAAACACAGCTCGCTAGATTGTCAGAAGTTTGTTCATCTCCCTTGCGCCAGCAATCACCATCTCTTACCGTCAGTTTCAGCGATTGCAAGCTTTTTTGGTGATCATTCAAACCCTCCTCATTGTCATTGTCATTTTCAATGTCGCGGCCTGTCTGTTTCTACAAGACCCTTATCACCATCATTGCCATTACAGTGAGTCATCACTATCGTTATCAAAGTCAAAGCTGCTTGTATCATCCTTATTCATATTTCCTTTGTTTTGTTTTCATCCTTCACCTTGAACAACTATGCCATTCTCATTCTCATGTACAGTGCCCCTGCCATTACAACGACGACTGTCACCGTCATCATTGTCATCATCGTGAACATGGTCTTCCCATTTGCCCGTTTCCTGCAGGCAAAGTCTGATCATCAACTACCCATTAGTTGGCATTACTTAGCGATCAATTTTTCCATCAATTGGCCGCTAGCTAACCAGCAATCTCGACTTTTGAACCTGTTTTGAAGCATTTTTTCCTGTCACAACGTCTCCTGAAGACTCCTAATCATTCACTTTGAACTACAGTCTCTTGACCATTCACTCCTGAACTATTTGAAACTTCCTGAGCCATTGAACTAATTATACCATGTCTTAACCATTGAACTATACCATGTCTTAACCATTGAACTACACCATGTCTTAACCATTGAACTACACCGTGTCTTACCCATTGAAATATACCATGCCTTAAGCATTTCTTCAGCATTTCTCAAGTCGTTCTCTGAGGTGGACCTTCCCAGAGCTGACGCCACCTTCCACAGCCAGGCCCATGCGGCTGTTCGATTGGCAGCGACTGTCGTTCTTTGGCACCCAGCATCGGGCGCACCGTTGAAGATATCCGTTGCAACCATGGTGAACCAGTGCATGTAGCCAGTCACGTTTAGAATACACTGGCAGCTGTGCTTAGCTGTGCTTAGCTGTGCTTAGTTTGGTTCTCTCAGCTACAGTGGGCACTGAGTTTCGGCTTCGCCACTTCCACTGAGGCCAGCTTTCAGCCGCCACCGCAGGCCACATTCGTTGTGTGTTCGGGGGATCTGTTGATTTGGCACGAGCTGTGCTGCGTTTGAGGTGAACCCTGCGGCTCCTGTGGCAGCCGTGAGAGAACAACCTGGAGTCGTTCAGGCTGAACTTGCTGGTCCTGTGCAGGCCCTCTCGCTGTTTTGCTGTCTCCTTGAGCCGCTTGAGTAAGGATTTCAAGTGAATCTCATAAATGACCGAATTTCTTTAGTGATGCTTTAGTCATTCAAATGAATGGGTCACTTTCACTGAAATGGGTCACTAAAATGATCACTGAAATGTCTTGACAAACGCTATCTATCTCTTCCCCATCAGAAGCTTCGCAAGTTGGATTCGAGTCACGGAGAACCAGTGTCTGTGCCAGGTTGAAGGTCCACCCTCAAAGGCGAGAGTTTCGAGCACAATATCAACAGTATCCATCTTTCAAGCCTTGGTTTTAGACGTTTAACATGTTTGACATTTCAGTTTCAGTATTTAAATAATTTCAGTATTTTCAGATGTATTTAGATGTATTTAGATGTATTTAGTTTGATTTCAACATTTAGTTGTAAAATTGATTTCAATTCACAGTTCTTTCACTTCTTTCTTACTTCAGTGACTTCAGTGAGTTGTCTCTAGGCCGAGGATGGCTGGGATCGCATTGCGGATGCCATCGGCACACCGGCCCTGAACCCGCTGAGGGCAGAGCTCACCGAGCTCACGCGCTGACCCCGCAGAAGCCGAGGAAATTCGACGTGCAAAACGCTGCGGCTCGAAGGACTCGAGGGATGGACCGATGGACCTCTGGAGATGGTGTGAAGATCAGAGAAGATCAGAGAAGGTGAGGGAAGGTCAGAGGGAAGGTGAGGGAAGGTGAGGGAAGGTGAGGAGGTTGGAGAGTCAGGTCAGGTATAAGCTCCTCATGTCGAGGCTGGAGAAGGATGGAGAAGGTAATTATAGGTAAGCTGGATTTGGATAGTTGGCCCACCTGTATTGGAAATGTGGGAAAACCATGTGCAAAGACAGCATCTGAAATTGGCTTCTCATCCCATGCGGGCCCTGCCAGCTTTTGGGGCTCAAGCAGTCCTTAGCTTGAGCTGAAAAAATGGCCCCGCGAGTGCCTGAGATTCCCTACTCTTTCACGTTGATTCACCGAGGATTCTTGATGGTTTTTCATTGCGTGATCCCTCATCATTGACGCTTGGCCTGTCTATCACTACGGCCTGTTATACTATGTACATGATCATAGACGTACAAGTAGATAAATCCAATTGATTTGAGATAAATTAAGTCAAATTGTATCAAATTAGATCAAATTGAATTAGATTTCACAACATAAAATTACATCGAACGCGTAGTGGCGGATGTTTTCAGTTCAGCCACTCAGACATGTGTCTGAGTGGCTGGGAGTCTGCATGGCTGAGTGGCTTCTGAAAGTCTGAGTGGCCGAGAGTCTGATTTAGCCACTCAGACCCTCAGACACGTGTTTGAGTGTCTGAGCGAAGTTCGGGTCAGATCCCACATACATGCTAAAAAGAAATCAAAGTAAATTGAGTTAAATTAACAATAAGTGAATGAAGGAAGACATAGATATATTGATATATATATATATATTTATTTTATATCTATATATATATATATATATCTATATCTATATCTATATCTATATCTATATCTATATCTATATCTATATCTATATAATATATATACATATATCTGTATATTTATGCATATGTTTTTTTTTGGGGGCTGTTACCGACCTGCAACCTAAGGCCAGATGCTCCAGACGAATTGCTGCGGCGGGGCGTGCCCACATCTTGGAAACTGGCAATGACTTGTGAAACGAATATTGTCATAAGCAAGGTGCTTTGAAACATGTATATAGAAACAAACGTGAGAAGCACACTCAAAGCTATTGCCGTTTCGGGACCAGGTTGGTACGGATTCGGGGTCTCAAGAACAGCCCACAGCTGAATGGTCAGTCGGCGCCTGAGACTGTGTCACAGGTTCCCCTGGTTGGTTCAAAGGAATTAGACGTTAGATCCTAGCTTTTGCCATGCTCTTGCCTATGTTGTTTATTGCGCTCCCTATTGACTAGCTGACCCAGGGGCCCAACGAAGCGGCTGAGGTTAGGTCGCTGCGACCGATTGCAAGCCAGTGGGCTGGGGACTCAAAGCCATGCCCCGCCCGGCCGTCCGGCCGTAGCACAGTGCATAAGCATCGCAGACCATCAAAAGGTCGTGGGAGACATCGACAAATAGTTGGATTTGGCAACTGCAACTGGATCTGGTTCGTAGATTTTTGGTAGGTTGCTTGGTTAAGCTTGGTAAAGCTTGGTTAAGGTTGGGGAAGGCAGCCTGGTTAGTTCGTTGGTTGGTTGCTTGCTTCGTTGGTTGGTTGGACCTGGTTGCTGGACCCCCTGGGTCATTGCAGGAGATGGTCCGTGATTCTGGGCGACGGATCTCCCAAGGCGCGCTGCTGATAAGTGATCAGGGCTGCCGGGATGAGCCATGAAGCATCACATCGTTCCAATCACTCCACTGATTCAGATGGCTAATCAGCTAATCATTCTTCACCACAGCAGTTTTGAAATAGCCATGCCTTTAAGAACGAAGACTTATGAACAAGTACTCACACACACAGACACAAGAAAACCCATGAACATTGTCATCCTGCTGGAACTTGTTAAGCACCAATGTACCAAACAATGGTTCCTTGATGTTCCTTGTTCCGTTCCTTGATGTTCCTTGGGAAAAAGATGGGTGCGGAGGCTCTGAAAGCGGAGAACCTTTTCTCCTTTGACGAGTACATCAAGGCAGTGCAGCAGCGCAGCAGCGCAGCGATGTGGAGCTGTGGGGTGTGGAGCGCTGCATCAGGTGGCCCATGAAGGCCGAGTACCAACAGACGTAGGACTGGAGATGACTGGAGATGACCGGAGGTGACTGGAGACACGTGTTGGAAAGGCCCAGCAACCGCCACTCTCAGCATTATCGCAGCATATCGTAGCGTTGGAAGTCTTGAGAGGAGAGAGGAGAGACAGCGAAAGATAGGATGTACTGTTTCAACGACGTGCACTGAGGCAGAGCTGTATGTTTGTTGAATGACTCGAGGACCTTTCATGAATGATTTCCTCACCAACCCCAAATATGATGTTTCACCCTCGGACAAGAAATTTCAAGCACAGCCACGCTGAAAAGTTGGCTAGAGTTTGCATTGCTAAGGTCAAACAGAGCAGTCTCGGGCTTGAGATGTCGACAGCTGTATTTCTGGACATCGTTGATGTTGAAATCCCTTGATCCCTTTCAGCTGCATGCGTGTCAGTTTTGGTGCCTTGAGGCAAAGGCAAGAATCTTTCACCACAAGAACTCTTGCAGGCATCTTTTGATAAGGCCCGGATCTTCAGGGCAACAGTGGCATGGATGTTTCTGCCTGCGACTCTTGAGGCCCAACGACAAGGCCGCAAAGCAAGTCCCAGATTGAGCCACTCGATCTGCAGGGTCTCTGATTGAAAACGAGTCTGGAATGATGAGGCAAGCTATACATACTAAAGTTGCTACTGAAAATCATCCAGAAACCACGGAAGACTGTTTTAGAAAACGGCCAGCAACAGGGGAACCTTGGGACTTTCTGGTCAACGCGCATGTCCAGAGGCCTCTTGATTCTCCAACTCCAGCTGTCTTTCTGAGACACTGCAGGTCAGGATGAGGAGCGATCTGGCAAATTCTCCGCCATGACGGTGAAGAAGGTCCGGCTGCACGGCTGTAGCGCAGCACTGTGCTGGTTCCGTTGGTGCCGTGCCGAGGTGGAGCTGCAGGCGGGGTCCATGGAGCTGGGCATCATCGCCCCCAGTGCGCCCCAGGATCTGCTGTGCCGTGCTGTGGCCTGGTGGCCTGGTGTGGCTGGCTGCTTGTTGGTGGCTGTGGCCATGGCCATCCTCCAGGAGCCTCGGGCCCCGCTGCCCACCATCCTGGCGATCTCCCGAGGTGAACAGCGTCCGAGCCTCGAGGCCGAGCTGCCTGGGCCTCACCTCGCCGCAAGCGCAGCCCAGGTCACGTGGCGAAGCTCTTCAGAGCGCTGCGCGCAGAACAGCACAACTGGCAGCTGCCAAATCCTCAAGCGGAAGCCTAGGAGGAAGATATGTGAAGTAAACTATCATGATGTATCATGGTGATGTTTCATGGTGATGTATCATAGTGACGCATCATGATTTGAAATCAGCAGCTTCAGTTCCAAATGTGCCCTGAATGTTCTATTTGATCTTGAACTTACACAGAATTGCCCAATTTTCGAGTCACAAAGACGTACGAGGCTTGTCCCAATGAGAACCAGCAACACGCCGGATTTCTTTGAGCCGTCAACAGCTCAGCATCAGAGTCTCAGAGTCGCCGCAGCTACGGGAAGTCTTAGCATCTCCGCCTTGGCTCAGGGCTGGCATCACGATGTTGGAGCAATTTCTGCAGGTGGACGGTCCTCCGTGGACCATTGCAGCCATGAAGGGTAGAGTGGTCAGATTGATCAGGAATAGTCTGGAACCATCATGTCGATACAGATGCAAGTTCTGGAGTCGTATGTGGTTAAGCGGGTGCCCACACAGATTCCCTAAAGAGTTTCCCGCTGGGGCCCTGAACATCGAGGGGAATTTCACCCTCCAAACGAGTTGTCTCCCACTTGTCTTCCGCCTGTGCCTCTCATCTCTCCAGACCTTCCCCAGCTCACCTGTCATGGTCGCTCCCCGTGCCATAGGAGGCCGTAGGCTCGTCTTCCATTGGTCTATGACCTGTCTCCGAGTCTCCCCTGGTCTCTCACTGTTCAACAGGGTCACCTGGGTCACCTGAGTCACCTATGCCCGATGTCGATGTGGATCCTGCATCTTCTAAGTTCGCAGATCCTCGGGGTTGGTCACTCGGGCTGCAAACTTGCTGCCAGGCAGTGCTGGATGACCACAACCGAGACATCACGCCCTTCGCGCCCATGAGTGCCTTGAAGATCCTTGAAGTGTGGGGTGATTCTTGTCATCCCTTCCCCCAGTGGCCAAACAGGGTCAACCTGTTGATTGATTCATGGTGAAGTGATGAGGGTGTCATGGAAGGTCACGTTTGAGTAAGGACTTAGAAGAATCACTTTCAATCAGAATATGAATTATGGTGGTGTTGCTGCAAGAATTTGATACAAAGGGTTTGAACTGATTCTGGCATCGCTGCATTGCCAAGCATTCGGGCTGCGAGGCAACGTTTTTCACATGGTTGGGATGAGCCACGGACCAGAGCTTAGAATGCTGGTTGGTTGAGATCAGCTTTGTTTTCTCAGATTTTTTTAAAACCAATGGTTGTAGTTCTTGAGTCTACCTATCTATCTATCTATCTACCATTATCTACCTACAGTGATTGAAACCAATCTTATCTAATCCTATGTTTTTACCTGTCTACCTATGGATCTCAATGCAGCCATTGGTGCATCACCATTGGCCGGTGGATAGTTCCAGCTGCAGCCGAGGCTCTGCAGCATTGCTCTCACTGGCGAGCAAAGCACCGGATCGCACGGTGCGAAGCTCAGAGTTGACACTGCCATTGGACGATGTCGAAGTGCCCAGTGTCCTACCGGTCCTACCGGTGCCCAGGGATCTCTGAACTTGATCACGGGTTTTCTGCCTCAATTCTGCGAGATTGAGGTGGGGGAATAGGTGGGGGAATAGGTGGAGAATAAGGGAATAATCGAGGAACATGCCGGGCTATTTGCTGTAGGTGGTCTGGTCTCATTTCGTCAGGCCTTGAGAGGCCTAAAGAACATCCACTTCTACGTTGGGGACAGCGACGAACTTGGCCCGGGACTCAGATACTGTCACCCCTCCACTGATCCAGCTGCACCGCAACAGAACGTTGAGGACATCGGGAGTATTTGAAGGGCATCAAGGAGTCATTGAAGGCGGGTCTTGTGTACAACGAGACTCGCGTCTCGATCTGCAGTTCCCTCTCCAGCATTGGGAGCAACTTTTGACATTCCAGAGATGCCCAGAGATGTCCAGAGATGTCCAGAGCCCTTACAGAAATAGATTTGAAATGATATGAAAATAGGAGCAGATGATAGTAGTTGCACCGATGCACCGTGGGCCAGGAAGCCGGAGGCCATGCTCACATGCACATCGTGTGGCCCTCATGGCTTCAAAGCTACACTTGGATATCTTCATTTATATCACATCTACCACAAATCCCTAGGTCAAAGGGGCTAGTCACTACGACATCAACGAGTTTATTGACTTGGAGGACCCGTGGATGATTGAAATGGAACGCTTCATCGAGGTAGGCGGTAAGAAGATCCATCTATCCCAAGGTAAGCTGAGAATGGGAAGCGTTGGCTGCAGGATGTGTGGCAGCGGTTGGAGTTTGCCAGATGACTTGCGCGCAGCTGGGCCTTTCGCAGAAGTCGTAAGCCACTCTTCGTCCAGCCGAAAAGTTGGCGCCCGCCGTTTTGTGTTTTGTATTTAAGCGTGCTGCACGCATGGCCTGGTGTCCAAGTATTGTGCCACTGCTGTCAGAGTATTCAATTTGTCGCTCATCGACTTTGGTCATTTTCACTTGGATCTTTTTGCACACCTGGCGTTGAGGTTCAAGGTAGGCTGCGAGGCGACGCAACCCTAGGCTGCCATGGCTGAAAGTCCAGAGCTAAAACTTGGTGCCCCGCGGAAGCGAAAACGAAGTGCCCTACAGCTGCGTCCTGACTTTGTACATCCAGCTGGGCCAGGGGAGCTTCCATGGGCATGGCGCTTGGCTGACACCCTGAGTTCTCCCAGGAGATGCATCGAAACGAGCAGTTACCCAGCTGCTGAGCGTCGAAAACCCACGGGATCTGAGCGTCCAGAAGCCAAGCGCAAGTTGGACTGGGAGCCTTTCTTCAGAGAAGGCCGTGAACGCACTTTGCCTGACAAGCTGATCTTTGAGAAGAGTGCCCTTCCTTGGGCGTGGCGCCTTCCTTTCAGATGAGCCTTGAAATTCGCATTTAGATGCATTTAGGCATTTGCAAAAGCAATTCACTGCTGCACCAAATTGAATCTGCCATAGTTTTCAAGGATGGATTTCAGTCGGATGGAAAAGAGCCTACTGGCTACTTCTTTCCCTTGAAGCTAGGGGAGAGCTCTGGTACACAATTTGATGCAATTTGCGCCGACATCCTCGATGCATCTGTTCTTGTGTGGTTCATAGTGTTTTCAGGCTCAGATGATCAACCTTTTCTTCAAAGCACATGTGCCTGTTGTCTTGTGAGGATATCCTTTGACATCCGTGACAATTAGATGCATGCGATTCCATGCTATGGGGCGGAGCGGATCCGATGGCGATGGAGGGAGAGAGAGAGATTCCATGCTTCATTACGTAGCGAACATTACACGGTGTGCACTTGTTGAAACTTGTAGGCATCAACACGGGTTCTGCCATGGCGTTCGCCGGTGAAAGCAGTTTGGCATGGCCTGTCGTTACGTGGTCTTTTCGTGATGTTTGTCAGAATCCTAGACATGAACAGCTGGACTCCGATGGCCAAGCCTTCCCAGCGTCCGAGTTTCGTTGGCTTTATGATCAGCTGAAACGGCAGTGAAAATATGCGAAGACTGTTTTCACTTTGCATTTGTGCAAGAACTTGGTGCAGCATGATTGTCAGGTGCCCCATGGTGCCCCTACTATGCTCGCCATTTGGATGAGGTGAACATCTTCGATGTTCAGATCTCTTGAATAGTCTTGAATGGTTTTGACATATTAACGAAGTAAAATAACATCTTAAACAAAATCTGCTTTGAGAGCAGGAGTCTGCTGCCTGTCTTCGCAGCCAACATTGACCAGGCCTCGTGGATTCGATGCTTGAAACTGCTTTCGGCTTCCGTTGGATCTGCCACCAGGACACCGTGCGACGTCTCCAAGGGACCTTGGATTGGTCTCGACCTCATCTCCCCATGTATCGGGCATGCAGATGGATTCCCTGGCCGAGGTGTGGCCCCACATGCGGCGACAAGGAGGACACGGGGACGCGCGAAGTGGTGCTGTTGCTTTGATTTTTCGTCATCTGAAGTCATGTGCATTTCTTCCAGGACCAACAAGTGGTGAGTCAGGGCCAAGTGTACGTCCGATATCCCATCAGACCCTGGGAGATGCTGAGGCCCGAAGAATCGTGAGGGGCCTGCAGAGAGAGAAACCACCGCAGGTCAAAAATTCTTTGCTTAGATATGCTGCGCTTAGATATGCTTTTACTAATGCTTAGATCAACGCAATCTTTTTCAATCAGACTTCAGATGGAGATGTTGAGGACTCACACGTCACAAGTGTCGTTGTGCCTTCAGATACCAAGTGGCAGCGGAACTGGAGGAGGACCGCCTAACATGGCCGGCGATGGCCAGGAGCGGGTGAGAGCTCAGAAGTTTTTTGATCTTTTTCCCTTATGACTTCTTAAAGAAGCTTTTACAACAGCATAATCTTTCGAAACAGTTTCAAAGAGGTTTACATTCTCTAAAAAGGCAGACGCGTTGAGTTCGCAAATTTTCGCACATTTGTTTGGAGTTGAGTTGTTTGCTGTCAATGCTGTTAGAGGTTTGCAAACAAGACCTGTGTGACCTGGAATTTTGCACATTTCGCACATGTTTCACGTTGAAATCTGGATCAGGATCTGGTCGGGCCTCCTGGATGATTGGTCCACTAGCATCTTCCAGCAGGCCATGGCACGGGAAGAACTTTGGCACCTTCAAGTGACTGCGATGGCAGGTGACGCTGCAAGCCACAGTGGAGTGCAGGATGCCAAGCTAAGTGGCAGAGGTCTCGTTCTGCCCATCTCAGTGCCTCGAAGCTTCGAGGTTTTCCTGGGCATCAGTTTTTGCGCATGGCGAGTGATCAGATCTCAGGTTTTGCGATGGATCAGTGTGGATTGGGTTCATATGCCATCCATGCATCCATCCATGCATCCATCCACGATTCCATCCATGCATCCATCCATTTGTGACTCGCTGGTCGCACATGCGATGACACCCCAAGCTTTTTCGGCATCTTTGTCCGTTAAATTTGCTGCAACTGATGGGTAGTGATGGGTGGTTCGGATGAGTTGGCACCGTGTTAACCAGCTCGAGGCTGCTCACGAAGTTGGCTTCCAGCTCAGCCCATGGTCTAAGCATGACCGCTCGATGGCTTATGTAGATATGGTTTGAAGATGAATCCTGGGGTGGAAGGGCGTTCGGCAATCACGTTGTGCCCATGTTTGAAAGTTTCCTCAAGGCATTCCCAGCTTGCAAGAGCAAGAGCGCGTCACCGCTGAACTACTGGAGGCAGTAACTGCTAACGTCAAGAATTTCGTTGCTTCAACTTTGGTAGCAGTTACAAATTAATTAGTGTCAACCACCTGCGAAATTTGGCTAATTCCAGGGAAACCATCAAGTATGATAACTGTGACAGTTTCCCTATCTGAACCGACCAATTCGTTATGGAAATGGGTGCCATGACTGCGAGGAGATCTCAGCCTTGAAAACGGCTCTCTGTGGCGGTTGGCCCGTTTTCGCATTGCTGGTTGGAGCCTTGGATGCCAAGTGGATGCCAAGTGGATGCCAAGTGGATGCCTTGGCTTCACAGATCGACCCAGGCCCTACTGGCAGATGGAGGTCTCCCAGGCAGCTGGTGATCTCCTGGGGCCCCTGGTTGACAGCTGGTCGTGTCCAGGCTCGGAAGGCCCTTCGCTGCAGCTGGTGGACCAAGTGCTGTGCCCTGGCTGCATCCAGTGCTCCAAGTTCTTGCGAGCGGTGTCGCTTGCAGTCCCAGGAACGAGCTGAAGACCTGCAGGTCCAGAGCCTGCCTGCGAGGTCTGCCTTTGGGTGAGGCGCGATGAGATGTGATGAGAAAGATATAGAACAAATATGAAAGATGAGATTAAAGATATCAAATAGCTTGTATTCTTGATGTCTTGGGAGGTGCAGCGCTTTCAATCCATCGCCTTACTTGGCTCCGGTACTTGTCCTGGTGGCTCTGTGATGGCATGGCCATTGCCTCAGAGCTGCAGATGTTCGAATCCAGCAGCCGCGGCAGTGTCCAGTTGCCGAAGGATGGATGCGATTCACCCAGTGCCCACGATCCCGCTCTGTGTGAGGCCCTCTGACAGCTCTTGCGATGCAGTTGTTGGAAGGGATCTTCCATGATTTTCCAGTAGCTTCCACTGTTTCCACCCTGTTCCCATTCCAGGACCACCAAAGACGTGGTCAGCGACACCATCAAGGGCAAGGGTTTGGTGCTGAAGAGTTGTCGCGAAAGATTCAAGAAAGATCCGCGCCACAGCTCCAAGGTAAGTGGCCAGAGTGCTACGAGCTTTTCGGGCTGGCTGAGGTGGCTGCAGAGCAGATGCATCACTGGAATTTGCGAAGCTTAGCGAAGCTTATCTTGGAATGCCAGGTGATTGGGTGGAAAGGCTGTTACGTTGTGGATGTTCCTTGGCAGTTTCTTGAGCCATGGATGCTGCTTTTCAGTGTTGAACTGCAGTCATGATATTCTAGCACATATCTTAGATGATCCAAGGTTGGGGCAAACATGGGCAGTTGCAGCATGGTTTTGATGCGAAGTGGCTACAAGGCTGGTGCATTTCCTTGCCCTTCGACTGACTGACCCTCTTCAGAACATCTTCAAAACAAAACGCACAAGGGGCCGCTGTGAAAGTGTTTTGCCAACACTTGCGCGCTCATACCACAGTTATCCTATGTCATCCTCAGCCACTTCTGTTTCTAAACTAAACCACCCACCAACCTTAACCATCACTAACCTCAACCATCACTCACCTTAACCTCACCTTAACCATCCATCCTAAACCATCCCCAGCCATCCTTTACCACCTGTGATGGTTGAACCTGGTGCAACCGCCGGCCGAAGGTCATGGCCTTTGAGCCGCTGCCCAGCTCTGCGGCCTTGCTGCGGGCCTCCATGCGCTTCAACGACGGGCTGGGGAAATGCCCATGGCGGATGGGAAATTCACATGGGATTCTTCATGGGGAATTTATACGAATGTACTATTGATAATCTATATATAGTCAATTCATATTATGTATTCATATGATTCATATGTCACGTCATGACTCACTGATGCTTGATTCATGGTTTCTTTGTGATGTAATGATGGTTCTCCGACGGCTAATTGATGGTTTGTTGGCGGTTCATTGGTGCCCCAAACAATGGCGGACTGTCCATAGTAATTATTCGATGGTTGATGCATTCACGTCCTGAAGTTGCAATGGAATACGCTCGATCTTGCAGGGTTGAATGGCAGTTCCCAACCATTCCATGGCTATCATGTGAGGACACGTGAGGGTGAAGCACTGAATCCATCGGAATCCATTGCTGCCAAAGTCGTATCAAATCATCACCCATCACCTTGATCCAGATGCTCGTTTCACTGCTTCGCGCAGGAGGGCATCATGGCTCAGCATGGGGAAGGCTCAGCGCTGTGCATGTGGCAGACGGTTCTGGGCCACCATTGGCCACCTTGCGTTTGCAGGGCCGTCTTCGACTCTGGCGCAAATGGCATCGACCTTGTTTCATTCATCTAGGGATATGTTGAGGGTCTACTTTGAAGAGTGGTACTCTTCACTATGCCTATAGATAGAACCTTGAAACCTATGCGCTACTTGTGAGTTAACCTATGAGCCGGCCTATGAACATCCGTTAGCACATGCTGGTGCATACCTTTAGATTATGGTGCTTGTGGTTGCTTTTACTGCCAACTTTCTGAGGCCGTGGGTGAGCCAAGTGAGCAATTCGTCGTGGAAGCTTACAACAACTCGGGAGCTTTGACCCGAGTTTTTGCAGTCAGCAACCAGCGATAGGACTCTTAGAGTAATGAGTTGTAAGACAAGAAATTAGGAGATGTTTCTCGGTGTAGGAAGAAGTAGATATGGCAAGTAGCAGCGTGGCACCCTACTGAAAACAATTTTTCTCAGCTGCGCTTTCGACAGAAGGCCTTGACAGCCAGTTGGCTCAGTGCAGAAGACATTCCCAGCACCGGTAGTGTTAGCCATTTTTGTTTGTGACCTTCCATGTGTTCAGAATGAGACCGCTGTCAGTACGAGGAAGGCACGTAAAGCATGATCCAGGCCACATCATGATATCATCTTGAGATCAATGTTTAGCAATGCCCCCTGGCTCCCCGGCTGTTTATTGCTAGGGATTGTGGCCGTGGCACTTTTTTGCAATGGCTGCAATCAACTTGGCTGTTGCACCGGCTGTGCCGTATGTGCATGCAGAGGGAAGGAAAGGCACGACAGCGACTGTGAGACTTGTGAAATCTGGTGAAGCTTCAGAGACTTGTCCAACTTGTCCAACTTTCATTTCTGATTTCCAATGTCTTGTCAGGTTGGACTCGTCCTCGACAGCCTCCTCACCATTCATTGGTGGAAGGCAACTGGGACAGGTGGGGAGTCGCAGGTGCAGCTGCGGTGACAGCCACTGCCTACCTGGTGAACTACAAGCGCAGCAGGCATCCGAGGCCCCATGCGCTTCTGCAGATTCAGCACCGAGGTCTCACAGATGGGTTTGACTCCATATTTGGGCAATTTTTGGCAAAGGTTTGATCATGTTTCATCATGTTTCATCATTTTTCATCTCCTCATTTCATCACTTCTTCTAAGAAGAAGTTGACACCTCCAGATTTCGCCGGAGGTACGCGGTGGTGCGAGCTTCCGAAGCCAGGAGATTGAGCAAGCAACGTGCCTGGTCTCAGCAGCCGTCAAGGGCTGGGTGGTTTGGAATCAAAGATTGTCATGAGCTCGACAACCAGAAGTTTCACTACCAGAGGATGTACCATCTACGGGCGGTGTGGATTTAGCTGTGCGCCGCATTGAGTGTGACTGTAAGGGAGATCAGAATCCACAGGCTGGGGAAAGGCCAGCGCTTCGTACGGCGGTGCTCCCTTCTGCAAGGTGTAGACCAGACAGCTTTTTCCCTAAGAAATTGACATGATGACTTGACAGCTTTTTCTAATCGTTGACTCATGGCTTGACAGCAGATGCTTGCGGAGCTTCACGGGTTGATCAACATGGTGGTCTGGAAGTCCGAGAGGCCACACAGGTGAAAATCAGGTTGCTCAGACCCGACATTGATCCCTTCCTCAAGGATTACTCAGGATAGCAACCGGTTGTCTTTGTTGGTCTTCCTGATGTAGACCTGTTTGAATAGCAGAAGACCGCAGCCTGGTGTGTCTGATGGGTTTCTTTGCCTGGAGCCAGCATGAAGTTTCTGAGGTGCACAGCAAAAATCTGCGAGAACGTCGCTGGCGATCCTTGCCTTCATAGGAGCCGAGTGTTATCCTTGCCGTGACTTGCGATGCTGAGTTATCCTTGGCGCTTCGGCACCTCTGATGTTGCCTGCTTCCTTGCACTATTTTCAGTATGGAAGTGATATGTAGGGAACCATGGGGTTCGGTGCCATTGTCAAGATTGTGACGGTGTAGGAGCTGCTGCCTGCACCACCATGGTGAGAATGTTTCACTCTGGATCCGGACGACCCGACTGGGGGACTTTTTCGGAGCGGGTCCGTGCCTACCACGGCGTCTGTGGATCACTTGCCGGGGATTTGGCCTTCTCCTGTGTAGCCTTCGTGGCATTCGCCGTTTGCGCTGGGACCGAGACGGCCATTACCACCCTGTGGCCTTGGAAAGTCCGGGAGTATGCACAGAGAGAGTGGGAGAAGGCGGGCGGAATCTCTTTGTTCAAAGTTTTTCTCCTCAGGGTTTTTTCTATGTTTTTCTCTTCCTCCGGGCACTGAAGCACGGCAACATAAGATGACAGGCACTTGCCCATGCCAAATGATGGCTCGGGAAGGTAGCACATGCACATGACATGCACATGACATGCACATGATGTCCATGTTCCGTGCTTTCTTCATGTTCCCTCGTTTCTATTTGCGTCACATTGCGAGGCGGAGCAAAGGGTCCGAGAGATGCGTGAGGGCGGCGGTAAACGTGTCACACCCAAGGCCGGGTTTTGCAGCTCTTAACCTGCATGATGGACAGCATGGTCTTGGGTCACCGAAGGTGCAGCTTGGCAAATGGACAGCTCTACGAGAAGATATTCAACGCTTCATGCAAACCATCTTGATTGGTGCGACCTTGGCAGGCCTGAACCGGGAAGATTTAGCATCAAGAACCCTAATCCCAAAAAATGAGAGACCCCAAAGCCAAGTTCTCCATGGGAGTTTCTTCATGTAGTCTTGGAATCTCTATGGATGATGGATGCGTTGGATCATGGCTGGAGGATGTCACGGTGACAACCCAACCACAGCAGCTTGGACATGGCCAGGAGTTGTCAGCACAGCTTTCATCACCGAGATCTGTGGCCAGCTCTTTGGCCCCAGGGGACTTGGTATCGTGGGGATCCCCAGAGCGATCCAGGCAGAAAAGATATTAGAAATGATCATAAAATCAATAAAATCATAAAGATCAATGATTGATCAATGCAAAATATATGTAAATGATTGCATGTAAATTCTACAAATACTACAGTTCCCGCGATTCCGAAAATTGAATTTGAGGAAAAATCAAGTAAAACCACAAATCGCTACAGTTTGAAGAGATGAAGCTGATTACATTTGACTACTACACCTGCAAGAAAAAACATTGAAGTCATTCAGTCGTAGTCTGTCTCGAGTTTTTCAACTATCCTTCCGATGGTTTTTCCCATTGGGGGTCACCCTGGTCATCCTTAGAGCTGAGGCCACCGTGTCTGTCACATTGGTGCAGTTGACGCCCGGGCCTCAGGGTCTCCGTAGCCGGTGAGGAGAACGTGTAGCCAGTGACTTGACGTGAGAGGCTGGGTGAGATCCTGCCCAAGAGCATGGCGGTTTCAAACCCTTACAACTTTGCCCAAGTGACCCTGCCGTTCTTCTACAGGCTGTCAGCGTCACTCTTGACATGAGATGGTTATGAAGATTGAGTTCTTTGGATGATTCTCGCTCCCGAGAAGTGACACCTCCTTTCCATCAAGTTGTGCAGGATTTCGGCGGTGGTCTATCCTGTCAGCAAGGTGCTGAACGAGGCCGAGTTCAGCTTCTGTCTTGTGGTGAAACAAATCGTGAGCCTTAGAGTTTTTGCGAAGCTTTGCAAAGCTTCGCAGGCTGTATCGTTACTGCTTGCCATGATCGGTGTGCCGGTGGATACCAACAAAACTCCGTTTGTCTCCGAGGAGGACATGGCAGTGAGTCAAGGGACTCACTTTGTTAATTTGTTAGCTCCTTTGTTACTTACTCAGTTGGTCGACTTTGCGCGGTGGATCAATTAATGGTCGGTTGGTCAGTCATACTGAGGGTTAGTCTGACTGTTCATGGTTCATGGCTGCTGGTAAACGGTTAGTTCGAGTCCATGGTTGCCTGTGTTGACAATAGCCAGCCATTCACTTCCTGATTAGTGTTGGTGAATTAATAGTTGCGGGTGAATGGTTCCTTGCTCTTGGTTAATATTTGATTCATTGTTGTTTCCTTGGCAACCAATGCTTGGTTAGTTAATAGCGGTTACCTGACCCGTAGCAGCTGATGGCTGCCTTGGAACCTCAGGAGTTGGACCTGGTCTTCAGATCTGCCATGCAGAGCGGCGTGGTGGCGGCGGAGGAAGGTGAGATGATCGCCAGCGTGCGCAACCTCGACAGCAAGAAGATCAAGGCGCCCGTTGTTCGCAAAGCGATGTGTCTGGGGTTGTGTGAGAAAACTGGAGGAAATCTAAAAAATGATTGGAGAAGTGAAGAATAGTGAAGAGATTTTGATATTTTTCAATTAATCTACAATATGTGAAAATAAACCGTAAGACTATGTCTGTTTCCATTTGTTTGAACAGCCAGTGATTTGAAGATGTTCTCCCATCGCATCAGGAGATCATGACGCCTCTGGTGGACATGATCTGCATCGAATCCCAGGAGCCCATTGCGAAGCTTCATCACCTCATCAAAGAGACCCAGTGCGGAGCTTAGGCATCGCCATGGCCTTCCCTTGGATCCCTCCTTGGGATCAGTGCTGCCGAGGTTCAGCCGGATTCCGGTCTATGACGTGCGCTTTGACAACATCATAGGCGCTGACATTATCACTACACGAAAAGTGCTGGGGTCAAGATAGTCTCGTTAACATGGATGGAGGAGCTAATGATGAACTGGTACATCTTACTGCTCACCTTGTGACAATGGTCAAAGTATGCCATGATTTTTGCTAAGTTGGTCTTCCCGAACCTCCCGCATGGCACAGCATGCTGTGCAGGTGTCGTGAGCATGAAGACGTTGCTGAAGAACGCGGATTGTTTGGAAGAAATTAAGAACTCCAACTCCAAAAAGGTCACCGAGATCATCGATACTCCCATCTTTGTACCTGTTCCTTGGCCACGGATGAGTTTGATGCAGCGCCCCCTCGAACTTCAAAGGTGTTGGGGATGACTTGTGAAGGATAAGGATTGGAGTAAGGAAATGGTGCTGCTAAGTGGCGAGGTTTAGAGGCTGTGCAGCCGAGGAAACCATGTCTCTTATCGCAGCTCTTCGGTTGCTGAAGGAAAGGACCTTGGCGATCTGCGTCGTACCTTGGCTGCCTTAGCCTGGCTCTTTTGCAAGCATCTCCAGCTTGCAAGAATTCCAAGGATGAGTACGGAGGGACTACGGGCCTCATTACTTTGGAAGATGTCTTGGAAGAGAGTCTTGGCGCTGAATCACATGATATCACATGTGTCGCAAGAAGGATCAGACATGATCAGACAATGTCTCGCAACAACAGGGGACCCGTAGGCTGAAGGCACTGCACGTGGGAGCCTTTGAAGAGCTGCTCGCATACCCCTTGCATACGGCTCCGCAATATCAATTTCACGGCGGTTCTTCTGAAATGCAACCGCGAGATTTCACTCATTGAGCAAATGGGTATACCGTTGAAATCATCTGAAAAAGTAGATACTTTGAGTCTCTCAGTGCACGAAATCATGAAAGATTTGGTCGTTGCCCAGAAGCTCGTACCACTTCCGTGACCCTGCTGAAGCCATTCGCTTTTCCCAGGATCGTGGGCGAAATCTATGACCCAGACGAGGAGAAGGACCAAGTGGAGCGACAGCAGAACCGGGCAAAGATCCAGACGCCCCTCAGCAGCACTGGGGGCCATGGTGGTCCATGGTGCCATAAGATGCCATAGGATGCCATGCGAGGCCTTGCCATGCCTTGCCATGCCCTTGAAGTCGCTTGAGGATTGCACCTGGTCACTACTCCATGAGTGGTTTAGCCGAGAAATATGAAGTGGAAGAGGCTCTTGGGATCAAAATGCCCGAGGGAGACTACAATTCCATTGGGGGCTTCATGTGCACCACCATGGATCGCATCCCTTTCGTTGGAGAAACCTGTACCGTGGAGACCGCGGCAGAACGCATTCGCTTCGAGATTTCCAAAGTGGACGAGCGTCGAGTGCTGCAAGTGGAAGCCTTCCGAAATTACAAGGACGGAAAGGAGCCAACGGATGATGACGAGGAACTCGATGAGGCGCTGCTGCATGGCTATCTCTTCATCTCTTCATCTCTTCATGGTGTTTTAAACATTTTTACACTGTTTCATCAGTTTCATCTCTCTTCTTTTGGCGACTTTGTGGTCGTTTTTGGGCCCAATGCTTTGCACATGATCTCAGACTTAAAGTGCTCTTCGCATCTCTTCGCCTTGTTTGTTTGGGCCCCGACACGAAACATCATGAAATGACACACGACGAACCTTGGAAGGACAGGGAGAAGCAGCAAGTGATCTTCGTGGAGGTGGACTTGCTTCCGGATCTTCAAGCTGACTCCGAAGAAAACTCCGAGGAAGAAAAGTCCGACGAAGCGGACATGGCTCCGACTTCGGTCACCGTCACCGTGGACGAATCCGTGGACGTTACCGTGGAGGAATCCGTGGAGGACTCGCCCGGGAAGTCCGCTGCCAAGGACTCGAAGGACGACTCCGTGGACTCAGCGGCTCCCACAGCGCCCACGGCACCCACTGTGCCCCTGGCGTCGAAGGATGTTACCGTGGAGGAATCCGTGGAGGACTCGCCCGGGAAGTCCGCTGCCAAGGACTCGAAGGACGACTCCGTGGCCTCAGCGGCTCCCACAGCGCCCACGGCACCCACTGTGCCACTGGCGTCGAAGGATGGCACGGCAGCCACTGTGCCACCGGTGTCTACGAAGGACACCGACGAGACCAAAAGTGCCAAGGCAGAAGGTAGCCCTGATGCAAAGTAAATGCCAAGAATTCTTGATCAGAAAGAATTAGATAATTAGATATGAAATGATATGAATGAAAAGTTGAGGTAAAATTTCAGATTCATTAAGATAAGAGAGAGAGGGAGAAGAAGGATTGTAAAGTCTTATTGGATATATATCTAGTATATTTCCACCATAGAGATCATAAAGCACATCATGTGGAGTAACTACTTGTAGTATTGGAGGCATTGGGCAACCATCTAGGCACAGCCACCACCTCCCTTGGCTGTGGCCCAGTTCACAGTTCACAGATTCTCACCCCTTTGGGTACGCAGCGTCACAAAGTCTGAGCGCAAGCGGTAGCTGCTTTGCATTTTCGACTGAAAGAGGAAAAGGCGTGCGGAGGCATACCATTTGTTCTGCACACCTTGGCTTTCCCACATTGCTTCTTGGAGGGGCTTGGATGCGATTGCCACTGGCCAGCTGGCAGACACTAGAACTATGATGAAACATGTGGAACTTCGCAATTCCCCTCCTGAGGGCAGCTATGTCACGTCTTCTGCGGGTCTTCGGAAGTGCAACACCAGCATTCACGACTGTGAGAAGGTCGGCATCTGAGATGTTTTGAGGCTCATTGCAGCCAAAAATGTGAGCAGAAAAGCTCATGTCTTGGTTAGAGAAGAAAGTGTCCAAATAGGTGTTAGATAAAGGTCCAGCAATATTGTACACCTAGCAAAAATGCCTTCCAGTGTTAGATTATTGTGAGCCAACTTCCTGGACGGCATCACTTCGTGCACTTTGAGCATTCCCGCTGTTGTCCTGTGTCATCCCACCAGTTGGATTTGTCTCGGCGCAGTGGTGACATAGCATTTCCTGTTGTCGCGTCATTAGGGGAACGATTCCAATACACCAACCGCATCAACCACATGTGACAAAAATGAATTCAGAGTAATCCCTTGAAGTCTTCAACCGAACAGGAAAGCCAACAGGAAAGCCAACAGGAAAGCCTTTAACAAAGCCTTGGAAAGCCCTTGGAAAGCGCTTGGAATGCCACAGAAAGTGATGGGTTTCCCCTCCAATGTTCCAGGCTGCCCAGGTCCACATGGTCACCTTGGACGAGGCCAGAGTGGTGCTTCCTGGTAGGGTGAAGGACGTAACTTAGATATACTTAGATGTCATATGCAACTAATATAACTAATCTACATCGAAGTAGAACCATCTATGATGTTATATACTAACAGAATGAACCCATCAGAATCACTGCCATCATCTCAGTCTCAAGGAAGTGGAAAGACATGGAAAGAGTCGAGACCAGCATACGTTTTGACTGTCGGTACCAGACAGCAGGGGGTTGCAAAAGGGCATGAACCAACGCAATCATCCCCAATCATCCGAATCACGTACCCAACTCGCTTGATAATGTCTTATTTCACCAGCACCACAGATTTATGGATTTCTTTGCTTTTGATGTATGGATTCTTTTTTCAAAAGGAAAGCCGGAAAGCAAGGGCTCTGCCGCGAGGTTCTGGGTGCCTACGACATTCACAAGGCCACGCTGGTAGCTGCAGTGGCTGCTGAGCGTTTCCAAGGGCGCCTTGCAGGTCTGTCTGCTGAAGATCGACACCGAGGGGGCTGAGCTTCATGTACTTCGCAGCGCGGAGGCCGCCATGGTGGCCATGGTGGCGGGTGGATGTGTCACTTGAGAAATCTGAGGTGTCTTCATGACTCGCCTCCAAATCGATGAAGAAAAGATGAAAGTTTTGTATCAAATGATATCAAGCTGTGCTTAACTTGTAAACTTTCACCTTTGCTTAGACATGAAAGGCTTAAAGACCTGAGTGCTAAGGCTAGGCTTCATGACCCAAGTGCCAATGCTCTGAGCGCTGCTCAGGAGTGGCTGCGAAAACGTGCCATTGGCCTCGTGTACTTCGAGTGGAGGACTCGAGCACGGAAGGACCACTGTGGAGCGGCGAGACTTGCTGACTTTCGCTTCGCCAGGCCGTTGGCCAGTCTGTCACGAGGGGAGGACCCGTTGAAGCTGTGGCTGACAAATTCCAACGGGAAACACATTGACACACATTGACTTCACATTGACTTCACATGTTCCAAATGGCAAGATTTCAGAGGCCATTTCTCTCCGAATTGTGTACCGGAACCACGCGGCACAATGCATTTGAGAGGATCCCTTCGAGATCTTGAACTTTCTGACCACCTTGAATTACGGGAGCCGAAATCTGCATGTTGTGTTGATGGTGAGTGGGAGGCTGAACCGAGGGAAACATAAGGAAACATTCATTGTGATACGAGTACATTTTGACATTCCTAGACTGTATCTTCTCATCTTTTGGCAATATTTCTGCAGGATCTTTGCGCCCAAGCAATGGTTCGAGGGCGAGGAGGCCTGCAGCTGATAGCATCGTGGCTCCCAATGTCTTCACAACATGACCCAGCCGAAGCCCAGCCAGCCTTTGCACCAGGCTTTTGCCTTGCCATCAGCCCAGCAGTGGATATCTGTTGGGAGCACAGCCAGAAACATCTGACATTGAAGAATCCACAGTTTTGGTCTCGGCCACATTTTGCAGAGAAAAACCTCCTCAAACATTTATTGTTTCTGTAGAAGGTTCAGCCAGACCAATGGGATCAGATGATGGAGAAGAAGGTCGGCGTCGCAAGTGTTGGCTGTTGTCATGACTTGGTGACTTGGTGACTCTGCGGCAGGGAAACTTGATGGCATCCCCATCCTGATGAAGCTCTGAATCAGCCTGCGTGGCGTTGAGACAAAGGGGCGGAGTTGCTGCGATGCAAAGGACCCAGGAGAGATATGAGCTTGGTGTGGCTTTGTCTATCCTTGTTGATTTTGTTTGGCATTTGTTGGAAGCCAGGAAGGACAAGCTTGGTTGAAATTGCCCCGAGCCACGGGTTCAAGACCGAAGCTGAGCTAACAGAATTGGATGGTGGGCCAAGTCCAGAGCCGCTGGCACACTTCTCTGCAGACCTCGAATTGTCGCAGCTGATAGATTTGCCGATTGGGTGCTCGGATCGCAAGGAGGCACTGGGAGCAGGGAACGGTGCTGCTTCCCGCGGGTAGTTCCTTCCTGTTCCTTGGGTTAGTTCATTGATCGCGGGGCAATCTTTGGAAAGTGGTAGACTGGTCGGTGGAAAATGGAAAACCTGGTCAAACGAGGTACAAAGCTTCTGTAGTGGCTAGAGGTGCCTCCATTCCATGGCAGGCTTGGCAAAGCAAAAGCCTTGGTGGAATCGCTTCTTTTGTGGTGGCATGTTGGGCCCCGAGAGGTTGTTGACATTTGGATGCATGTGGACACGCGCGCACACACTCATGCACCTTTGCTGAAGAGAATCTGCTTCATGAAGCTGTTGCTTTGATTCGTCTCGATCCTGTAATCCTTGGTGGTGTGTTTGTGCCTTTTTTGGTCCTTTTCGCCAATCAGGTTGGACAGGACATTGCCCTACGGCAGCATATCGAGCTCTCTGCCAAACGCTGCAAGCTGAACTGATCTTTGCATTGCGGTCAAGAGATCCAGGAGCGCAAGGGAGTTGGGTGAAGTTTTTTTTTAAGAGTCTGGGGCGCTGTGGTAGTGCACTTTTTTTGAGTGCCTAAGATCGACATGACTGGCATAACCGCTCAAGCATCCTGGACTGGGCCCCCCGAATTTTTGGGTTGATCACCTCCGGTGTCCAAACCAATTGGTGGGGTCTGGCTTGCCCAGCACATTGCTTCCAGTCGGGGGTTCCGTCCCTCCTGGCCGCCACTGTGCTTGGATTCCTCAGTGGTGTGCTGGGCTCTTTGGTCTTTGGCCTCTGGATTTTTGGCCGGCTTCCTGCCATCTCCTGGGGGTCACCTGACTGGGGTCCTTCCGGCTCCTCTGTTGCGGCTCAGCGGGTCAGGGCCTACTTGGATGAGCCAGCCGTCCAGGTCCAGCGCCGACGACGAGCTGGTTGACCTTTCGGTGGAGTTCAGAGGTCTGTTCATCACCGTGCGTGGGCCCCCAACTCGAGCTCTGGCCTTTGTGGACGAGCTCGCCAATCGGGTGTCTCCTGGTGGTCGTGGCGGTGATCGGGCTTATACAGCTCCTACGGCTGCTCCTGCCCC
>VSDK01001005.1:340456-364864 GCA_009767595.1 Symbiodinium kawagutii | reverse complement strand
CGAATTGGCCCGCCCGGCCGGCCGGCTGGCGGAACCGATTACGGCTTCGACTACGACTACGATTACAACCATTATTATTATTATTATTGTTGATTACCATTTTTATTGTTATCATTCTTATTATTATTGGTATTCTCCACGCGGCGGAATCAGCCAGCCAGCCGGCCGGCCGGCGGAATCAGCCAACCACGCGGCGGAATCAGCCAGCCAGCTGGCCGGCTGGCGGAATTCAAATTGTCCCCGGTTTCCCCCACCCCCACCTATACAAAAAAAAC
Source organism: Symbiodinium kawagutii (assembly GCA_009767595.1). Lineage (NCBI taxonomy): Eukaryota > Dinophyceae > Suessiales > Symbiodiniaceae > Symbiodinium > Symbiodinium kawagutii. The sequence goes on along the minus strand of VSDK01001005.1, from coordinate 364,589 downwards.
AAAATACAAAAGGCTGGAGACCCTCCTCCCCAAAGAGTGTCCAAAATTTTGGTATTTTTGTTTTTTTTTGGCATTTTGGTGACCCCTCATTCCCAAAGAGACCCAAATACCCAAAAATACCAAAAATATCAAAAATACAAAAAATGTTAATTCTGAGGGGCTCTTGGCTGGAGACCCTCCTCCCCAAACAGTCTCCAAAATATTTGTTTTTTGGTATTTTTGGTATTTTTGCGTATTTTTTGTATTTTGGTGACCCCTCATTCCCAAAGAGATTCAAATACCAAAAACACAAAAAATACGAATTCCGAGGGATTCTTGGCTGAAGACCCTCCTCCCCAAAGAGTTTCCAAAATATTGATATTTTTGGTATTTTTGGTATTGGGGTTTCCCCCATTTCAAAGAATCCAGGAAACACTTATATTTTCAATATTTTTTGGGACTGGGTTCCCTACCCACCTAAAAATAGATTTTATATGGATGCATGCTTCGGAGTGCGGTGCCCCCCAACAGAAACACACAATCCCACTGGCCATATCATCAAAAAAACGCACTACCAGGACGTGCCGTTCTGTTGAAATTTGACCGCCACTCCGTTCAAACCAAAGGACAGATTTGGCTGTCACATTCATCTTTCAATCTGTGGACATGTCATGTTTCCACTATGCAGCCAAATTGTCAAATTTGCAGGACACTCATGGATAAGTTGAATCGACCCGCAACGTGGCAGCAATTCAAATGTCGAACGCAAAGTCGTGGATGACAGTTCAAAGAAAAATCCGTTCGCAAGTAGTCCATTTTGTTTTCGGATTGGGTCATGGATGATAGTTCGGAGAATGTCTCGTTCAGTGTCAGTCCATTCTGGTCCATTCTGTTGTTGGCATGGGTCATCGATGATAGTTCGATGAAAAATCGCTCACTGTTAGTCCATTCTGTTTATTTCCTGCCGTTTCCTTGGCTCAAGCTGCTTTGGAGCCGGGTCTGGCCGGAAGCCTTTATACGGTGCGGCGGCCGCGATTGCGATTGAGTCTTTAACACCGTTGTGTTTGGAACAAGTCGCGGTGGTTCATCCTGCAGGGAATCAGTGCCATTCAGTGCCACTAGGCGTTTGGCCAGAAGATGTCATGGGTCTACGGCAGGGGCCCCAGAGCACATCAGAGCATGGCACCCCAGGAAGGCGCTCTGCTTTTGGCCAATGATTTCACCTGTTTCTGTTGGCATAGCAAGAATAAAAGATAATAAACATATATAAGAATAGAAGATATGTATATGTGTGTGCTGTGCACATATAAGTAATGCCTGTTGGTCCAGGATGGTCAGGATTGGTTGCTGGGAAGTGGCAAGACGATTTAAAATGGTTCGTGGCCAACTTTTACCCATCACGAGCTGCTCACGAAAGCCAGGAAGGCTGGCAAGTTGCTTCTCTGTGAGCTCACTGCGAGTTCTGGGGGGAAGGAAATCTCGAAAGTGGGTAGTGGCTGACAACTTGGTCCGTTCTTCACCCTAATTTTCTACGTTTCTCTGACAGTTGGCCACCCTGGGTATGACTTCTTTCCGGGCACGGGACCCATTGCAACAGGTTGCCAAGGTAACAGGAACGGACACGAGGCAGATAAGGTGAGAAGATGTGAGAAGATGTGAGAAGATGTGAGAAGCTTGGATGAGGGGAGGAAAATGGAGGAAAGCTAAGCATTGCATTGGGATTCACACAGGGAAGTGCCGAAAGGAGGGAGATGGAAATGACGGGAAGATAAGGTGAAGGTGACAGGAGTGGGATGATGTGGGACGCATCATGGAAATGAGTACGCTCGCTCTGAAAACAGCTGCATTTCCCTGCCACTTGTGGCCTCAGATCCAAAATCATGAGACACCATGAGGCACCCAATTTTTACAAGAATAAGCTGGTGACAGGACAACAAACCATGAAATATGGATGTTCTATGCACATGCGTACGGCGTACACAATATTTCATATGTCTTTGTTTATTCATTTGTCACTGTCTGATGCTTATCCACCCATGGTCAGCTGATGAAGTGACGCTAAGCTGATGCGAAATCCAGGCGATGCAGCAAGTGAGGGCTCCAGTGCAGCCACGTCTGCATCAGAAGTGCCCTCCAGGCCTCGGGAAAGATGCTGCCCTTTGTGGAAACTCATGGCGTAGATAAATCGTGTGGAGAGTAGCTACTAAGGCAATGGTTGATAGTAGCTCTGGCTTGCATGCCAGGGATCGAAGAAATCGAGCCCTTCTAGGATTGAGAATGCAATGAATGCAGAATTTCTCGGTAGGTCCCTAGGTCCATGCAATGGCTGGTGGTACGCCATGGACACAACAGCGAGGCGAGATCGAAGCGATCGAAGTGATCGAACTCGGCTCTCTGCAAAAGCGCAGCCTTTCAGAAGTTCCCAGGGTTTGAGGCCGGCAGATGCTGTGGAAGATGCTGATGATACATGCCAACCTCCCTCACGTTCTGCCCAGCAGGGTTGTGCAGCAGGAGCAAGTGCTGTTGGAATGAAAGCCGTTGAGGTTGTTGAGAATCATTTTCGATCTTTTCTTGTTAGGCAAGGAACATAGATGAATAGGCTACAATAACGAGATCTTGATTGGTGATCCCTCGCATACGGATAGCTCTCAAAGGACTGCGACAAATATGGAGAAGCAATGTTTGCATCAAACATACAGGCGCTAGCAGCAAGGCAAGCTGCTTAGCAGCAGAAGCAACACCAGTTGACAACGCGTCCACACATAGGTCATTGCCAAGAGACAAGATCCAAAAGCAGTAATGAATTAACGAGTTAATCAATTATTTCATTCACAATCAGCTAGCAGTCACAATACGATTCGTAGCATCATGAAGCTATAGTGCTGATTGTGATCTGTTGCTTTTGCGGCAAGACTTTTTGAGAAGTGGTGGAAATGCCTTGAAGCACCCACCGCATCCCACGTGAAGAGAAACCATCCGCTACACTGATATGCGTGTGACTGCGCATGTGTCTTTGTTTGTAGGTATGCCAGCTTGGTTCCATTTTCATCTTGCCTCTGTAGAACCCGCCCGGAGTGTAGAATCTTGTAGAACCCACTTAGACTGGCGATTCCTGGTGTGCCAACTTTCTGGGAATCGGGGCCCGTGGGGAGCCAAAGTCAGGCCCGGGGATGAACTGGGATGGCAGCCGTACAACGCAGAGTGGCTTGGCAGCAGTCGCGTGGCATCATCACAGGGGATGGAACTTTGCACATGCGGATGTATGGTGCATGTATTTTTAAGGACGTGTTTGTATTATACAAGCGCATAGTAAGATGAGCACATTAATACATATATGTAAACAAACATATGGGTGTATGTATATGTACTTTAATCTATAACACATTACTTTTTAAACACAATGTCTATATTAGATCCGGATTTTTTCTAATTGCAATTTGTGCACATGGTATCTCCAGGATGGTTCTGCTTTGCAAGTTGAAGTTGATCGTAATTTCGCCACGCGTTTCAAGCTCCGCAGGCTACAAGATTGGGCTCCCGCCTGAGAGCGTGTTGCCTGCGCACCAGTCAGCCTTGGGAATTGGTGAGTCCCTGCATCGAATGAGGTCTATTTGAACTTTGGAATGTCACTGCCAGTGACCCCCATGGGGTCTGCCTCGGGTGATGCAGCCTCCCAGGCTCCGGCGAAGATGGGGTAGCTCTGAAACATGAAGGTTCTAAAGTTCCATCCCCGCACCAGATAGAGATTTTAGGATGGCCAAAACTGAGTATATTGGCTATATGGACATCTATCAGCCCTAGAGGTTCATGCTGGTTCATCAACATTCACGAAAATGAATGCCTATACAAATCGAACTAATGACCAATAGCCTCTAACCTGTTGTTCCCTCCTTGCTTCACAAAAATGTGCTCAGGGGCCGCTGATGCCTTGGCCCCAGCAGGACTGCGAAAGGGCACCGCAGGAGGAAACCGAAGCGGCGACTGAGGTTGAACTTGGCCTCGGCCCCCTTCGTCAGTCCCAGCTCTTCCAGCACTCGACCTCCCTTGCGGGAAAGGTGCGATCGGATGAAGGAACCAGAAGGAACCAAGGTCACAACCAAGCAGCCAAGTCCTTAAGCAGATTAGATAGATTTAGATAGTCATGACATCATGGCATGTCACTCGTCATGCCACGCATACCGATACAGGCATACCGCTCCATCGTAGGGATTTCTAGAGGCATAGGAAACCTGGCAGGTCGTTACCCTCAGTTTCCCCGGCATCGTGGCAAGAGCAAAGGCCGCTGAAAAACGGGAAAATGCTGAAGCGGATCTTCTTGCAGATTTTTCACTGGATTTCTGCTGTTCTTCTATGAATTTGATGGGTTTTTTTCGGTGATGTGTGCGATTGAAGTTCTTTTTGGGTCATGTTCACGATCAAGTTTGACAGACTCTGAAGCCTCAAGCAAAAAAGAAGAAGATGATACACACACACACACACATATATATATATATATATAAATAGAGAGAGAAAGATTTGCTTAGAATGATGTGCAAGAGAAATTCGGGGCTTGGCAAATTCCGATGTTTGTTGCTTGGGTGTCCCAGGGGATTACTCCAAGTTGGTGATGTGTGGCAGTACCAAAGCCCACATCTTCAGCGAGGTTTGTGTCTGCCTCAGTCACTCCGTGTGATGTGCATCATTTGGACAACTTGCTGGTTAACCTGGTCAACATTCATTGATGGTGAGCAAGAACAACGAGTGCTGAAGCGGCAATTCATGGCGGAGCTTCGTAGATCATTTGCTTACCGATGGCTGCTGCTGGTTGATGCTGCTTGCTGCTAGTTGATGCTGCTTGATGCTGGTTAGCCAACAACTCACCACGGTGCTGACCTTGTCCCGAGGTCCCTGGACGCAACTTTGCCAAACGCAGATGAGGCAGCTCAGAAGCTCGCGTTGTTGGTGGTTCGATTGCATCAAAACACATGACCTCATCAGGTCATATATCAGGTCATATGAGATCACCCTGGTAAGAACCTTAGATGACCCCGGCTAGTACAGGGTGACCTGATATGACCTGATTGCGATGGAGAGAGAGAAGAACCCCAGAAACAATGCCACAATGCCAATGGCCTTTTGTTGCTGATGATCAGTGACTGCTAGTCATAGTCAACCACGGTGAACTGTCAGTTTGAAGCACCACCCCTCCTCGCAGCCCAAAGTCTGGCTAGGCCCCTCGCTCGCACGCCAACTCCGAACTTGCCGTGCCAGTGAAGCGGACCTTCATTCACTATGAGCCTTGTTATTGCCTTGCTCAGCAATACATCCACCATTGGATTGCACCGTGGCACGTTGCAGAAGGCTCTTGCTTTGCAAAGAACACATTGACGACGGCTGTAAGGATGACCATCTTGACGATTCGGGACGCCACCACAGGTTGTGCCTCGGCACATCCGTCGAAACGGTGGGGAGAGGATGGAAGAGGAGCAGTAGCAGGTGGTCTTGATTGCAACACTTCGATCTGTCATTATCTGTGTGGGTTTTGCAGTCGAACAGCATAAAGAGCTTGCGGATTGTCCTCATTCCCTAATGAACCCATTATTGAACTCATTCTTGAACTGAATGTTGGTTTCCAACAATTTGGCATATTGCCGATTATGCCAAACTAATTCAAGGTCACATAACCATGAAATTGAGCAAAAGTTGGTGAATGAGTGAGAGAAAGAAACAAGATGGTTGGATATGGCTGGCATTGGTGTGAACCATGACGAACAATAGCCAATGACGATTAAAAATCATTAACCACGACCGGTAGGAACACTGGTATTGATTCTTATTTGTTGTTGATGGTTGTGAGTGGTGTTTGTCATTTTGGAAAATCAGAAGTTCAAAAATACCATTGGCATTCCCATGGGTTGTTGGCAAAGGTTCATTGGACCTTATTGCTTGGTCGAGATGGACCCGGGTGTTGTTGGTGATCGTTTCCAACCATCCCCTGCCCCACATCCTCCCCTCGATTGTTTAGAACCATTCACGGTCACTAATTGTCATTGGCTATGTTTTAAAGATACAAATTACCACTAATGCGCCCTTCATCCATCCACTATCGGAATCATAAATGAATCCAAGCGTTACCTCAATCATTTAGTACCATTGTCCTATCCGCTCAGCACCATTGACCAACCTTGGCCATCGTCAACCAGCCTGGATTATTCGCAACCATAGCCAATCAAGATTAGGCGCCAGCAACGAACATCAATCATCAGAAACCATCATCATTTTTTGCCTTCTGAGCCATAGAAAATCATCGTCAAGCATCATGGGCCATCATTGATTCATTGCAGCCAGCATGAGTAATCATAAAGCATCAGTAACAATCAGTCGTTCTTTTCCGCCATCATTAACCAATCATCAATAAACAGCATGACGATCATCACTAACCAACATTCGACATTGTTACCCACCATTCATCATCATGTATTACTATTGCAACCATCACCGCGCTCTTCACGATCATCGACCATCATCAATCATCTTGAACACATATCAGCTTTTGTTTATCCGTGACTGAGCAACAGTACATAGCCACTACCAACCATCTTGAACAGTCACGACCATGAGCGCATGTCCTGTAGCAGGCGAAAGGTTGGCAGCCATAAGTCATCATCGATCATCAGCAATCAACCCTCAACCAACCAGTTTTTACGGTCGAATCGATGGAAATTCAACCATCCAACCATTCACATCAACACACTTCAACACATTAATCATATGAATCATCATATCATCAACATTGAGCCATCAGCCATGACATCAATCCCCAGGCATTCAAACCATCAACACATCAATCATATCATCCATCAGACAATCATATCATCAGCCATGACATCCCCAACCACCAGGCACCAACGGTGACCATTCCGGAAGCCTGCGCCAGGTCACGCTGTCAGTCAGCTCCTGCACGCCTCATCTCCCGGCAGGTGGCTCAAGTCTCAGAGGCAAGGACATGCCAAGGGGCTCCACTGACCAGCCATGGGCTCCAACTAAGAACCAACAAACTCAATCAGTAACCAACCATTGACCAAGTAACCAGTCCATGGACGCCAAGCTATCCAGAAACCAAGTAGCCAGCTATCCATGAACGAACCATTGAACAACCATGAACCATCCATTAACCAACCATCTACCAACCAAAAACCTATCACGAACCAACCATCCATTAGCCATCCATTAACCAACATTTGACCAAGAAGTGACCAAGAGTCAACCTGAGAGAGAATGTTAATGATGCTCAATGATTGGCCTGGGTAAACGGTTGATGACTGCTGCGCTGATCACCTGCTCAATGATGGTGGATAGACGGATGATTCGGGTGGAAATGCTAGCTGTTAGCTACTCGTACGATGCAGCAAAGAGGTTCAGAATCAGCAATGGGAATCTTCCCGATGTTTTTAGCTCCTGAATCTGTATGCAGACAAATCATTTATGTTTCGGGCTTGGGTCACAAGAGGCATTTTTTGTTCAGAGTCTTGTCGTGAATTTTCGTAGGCGCACAAGGCTGGCACTTGCAAACCGTGTGCCTATTTCTTTGCCAAAGCTGACGGATGTCGGTGGCACAACTCCTGCGAATTCTGCGCCTTGTTTGCAGGGCACGTGGAGTTTGCAGCTTGAAACTTGACGGCTCCAAGGCCATTTGTGTCCTCCGGGCGAGATCAAGAAGCGAAAGAAACAAAAGACACTTGGCAGCAGGTTGAATCAAGAAGCCGCCTGCGCTCGCTTATAGTTTTTGGTTTCCAGTGCTCTTCAATGACTCCCTGTGGTGATCCGCTTGCATGTGCACTCAACCGTAAAAACATGTAAAACAATGGGCGCCTCACATCCTGCTTTCTAACCCCAGAGCCGTGCTTCCAGGAAAGCCCTCCTGAGAGCGGAAGCAAGCCGGAGCGACTGGGCTGACCTTTCAGCACTTTTGTGTCAGAGATCTTTGACACATCTCCACCCAGCAGTGCCATGACGCCTCAGGTCAAGAAGTTCAAGAAGGTCAAGGTGCCGATGGATAACTTGACATGATGAGCCTGTGCTAAAGAGCATCAGGCTACGCAAAGGTGGCGGCCTTCCACGGCGCCACGTCTAGATGCAAGTTTTGTTCAGGGAGTGCCCGTCGCTGTGGAAAGAAGTCCGGGTAATCTTCGGGACCGGAGGAGGGTGCCTTGTGAAAAATGCCTTGGACACATTGTAGCGAGAGGTCTACCTGAATTGTGTAGGGGTTGTGTTGCACATCAAGGGTGATCATAACCATTCTTTTGTTGACAACAACTGCGTGATTCTTGTGACTTCAGACACGCTGACTGAGCACCCCTAATTCCGAGCCAGATGCGTGTGTATCTCATGTTTGGACGATTCACATGCTTGAAATTGCTTGTCTCACCGCAATTATTTACATATACAGAACAGCTGTAATATGCTGGAATCTTCTCCAGTGCCAAGTCCAGAAAGCACAGCAACTTTGCACTACTACAATTATTCTTTTGCGGGGGCAAAGTTCCTACTTCATCCTACTTCCACTATAGCGTGATATAGTTGCTTCCCATTTCACTCTCCAGTCGCAAGGGTTTTTTGATGCTCTTTTTCTGGAAGATCTTGGCACACCTGTCGTTCGCGACTTCCAATTTTGAGCTGCCGCCAAGATAGGTTTGAGCTCGGCGCAGCGAATCTGCTTAGACTGTCCGGACTGCCTTGCCCAGTCTGCCCAGTGACCATTTTGAAGCCTGCGCCTTGCAATAGCGTAAGACTTGCAGGGCTCTGAAACTGCTTCAGAGTTGGCTTCGTTGGATCCTGAGTCGACCTCGGCACCGTGGTTAAAAGGCTGCAATGCTTTGCTGCCAAGTGCACACGCCAGTGGAACAGCTGAACCCAGCTGAACCTGCTACCTCTTGTAACGCTTCAATACAAGTGTTCCACAGATCTACACCGACGTGGTCGGGACTTAAAGATGTGGAACTCTAGTAACCCGTTGGTTGATGTAGTCTAGCAAGAAGCACGGTACAGTTGTCAACAGTTGATTGGTGGCCTGTGCTGCCTGGTCACTTCGCCCAATGTGGTTTCCTCCCAAGTGGTCACATCAACCAGGCGGGGCGCTCTGAGAGATGCAAGGGGGCAGAGGTCAACGTGTCACACACCCAAGGCCGGGGGGGCATACGCTCCCAGTGCCCTGTTTCGCAGCTCTGAACCTGCATGTTGCATCATGTTGCATTGTTTGGCATCACCTGGCATCTATGTTTGAGTGGACAAAACTTTTGGCTTCACTGGAGGTGCAGCTTGGCAAATGGACGGCTTCATGCAGACCATCTTGACTGATGCGACCTTGGCAGGCCTAGACCCTCTCCGGAAAGGGAACACACAAAATATCGCGACCAGATTTGACCCACACTACATGAAGCTCGTGTGTGGACGGCCCCATGTGCGGTAAATCCTTAGGCATCCACGAATCGCCGCCAGGAGCCACAAGAGTTGGGGTCAGTGCCGTTGCACTGCATGGCTTTGAGACAAAAGAGTGGAGTGGCAGCTGCACGATGCTCTGTGGATGCCAAGGGTACCCCAAAAATGGATGGTCCTTCGCATCCCAACACTTGGATTCGTGTGTTCAGATGGTTCAGTTATGGAATGTGAGCAGCCAGCAGGATTTTTGACCCGCAACGTGGCTTCGTTTGGCATCCTGTGGGATGTTTTGATTCCTTCATTCCAGAGAACCATGGAGTGATGCGCTGCTGAGCCACATTGTTCAAGACAACTTCCAAGCATGGCCACGCAGAGCCGATAGAACTCGATGCTACGGAAATACGTGGACTCACAACTAAGACCAGTACGCAAACATTGAAAAGTAACTTGATATCATAGTGAAGTCTTTAGCTTCCGCTTTCCACCAGTATCAAATAGAAATCGAAAGCATCGGTGTGACCGAAGACAATCTCTGGATTAAGTCATTTAAAGTGGAACTAACCATTGTGGGATGACAGACGTCCGCGATATCGAATTGGGAACGAAAGCAGGCAGGACCTGATGGAACTGTGTCGCTGATAGTCGCAGCAGCGGTTGTGTGAACTCTCCAGGCAATGAAACGATACCAGCCGATCAGTCTGGGTCGCTGCCTGTCGGATCCCAAGCTCTGGAATTGGCGACAGCCTAAGAAGAACCACTAGAAGACCCCTGATTGCTTTCAGCTGCTTTTGCCTGGTCTTTCGGCTGTAGGTAGGCTGGTTGGTTGTTGTTCGGTGGTTGCGCACGCACACAAAGATATGTGCATGTCTTTTTGTTGGTCTACATATGTATGTACATCTCTGTGTGTATCTGTGTGTGTATACATGAATTCACACACACACACATTTGCATATTACACACTTCATTTCTATTGACTTTGCAATCTAGCAGGGTGTGCGTGTGCGCGCGCTCCCTTATTCAGTGAATCTGGGTGACCCAAGCAGGAACAGGGAATACATGTGAATAATCAATGCGTCTAACGTTTAACTTGAAACTCTGCTGACATGTGCGGCACCTGGTGTGGCAGTCTTTGATTCCTCATTCCGCGTGCTGCAGGCGTCTCGCGTCCACAAAGTTTACGAGGCGATTTGCGGTTAACAGTACTTGTAGTTTCCAACCTAGATAGGTGGGCACCAAGTAAACAATTAATTATATAAAAATATATATAATGTGCAAATGCCTGGTCAAAGCTTAACCTTCAGTGCCGGTGAGGTTTGGCAAAGTCAAAGCCTCGGAGGACGAAATCGTTTCTTCTGCGGTGGCATGCTGGACCCTCATGGGACAGTGGCTGGGAGTCGACCTTTCGACTGATGCCCCAACCTCACAAGAGATGATTCTTCCAGAATTGGGCTCTTGAAAAAGACACCATGGGGAAAAGATGCCAAGGGATGCCCGGCATTCCAAGTACATTTTGTTGAGCCGTCACAGCCCAAAAGGCACTCGTTTCAGATGAGTGAATGCTTCGAACAGTCAGGCTTGCCTTAGGCGTCATTTCATTTGCGGCATCCCCCGTACCACGTTGTCGACCAAAATTCTGGACAATTTGACTGTGGGAAGCGGTTCAAGTCTACACTTTTTTGTGGATGCATCTCGAATTTTGCTCAGGTGTGATTTTTTTTGGGGGTCTATTCAATAGAGTCTATTCCTGCAGTGCTTGCACATGGGATGCAGAAAACGTATTACAAGTTGCAACTGTACAGCAGGCAGGGAGACCATCACAGCATCACACGCCCCCAAGGTGCGTTGCAGGCCCTGCGATAGACTTGAAGTTCCAGCTGTGTAGCTGGTGCAGCATGCTCCTGTGACTCAGCTGACGACCTTCCACTTGGGATTCTCAATTTTTGGGATTTCATCCCATGGTTTGGAGATGTTTTGAGATGGTTCAATTCATTGATTTTTGGGCATTAAAGCATGTTTGAATTCTTTAAATGCTTGAGGCATTGAAAATTCTCTAGGTTTCCTTATTTGGGTATAATATTGATCCCCCCCAATACTTTACCATACATTCCTTCATGAATATCTAGAGAATAATATCATTTCATATCTTCTACTTCTACTTTCTATTCATCAATCTTTTTTTCATTAATCATTTGCTTTATGTTTTTCACTCGAATTTTATCTTAGTCGAAAGTCATTTGTGTCCGCGTGCCGAGGCCTTCCGTGTTTTACTTCACATTCTGTGCGCCGGGGAGCTCCAGTGGCGCTTAATCTCGCTATGTCGATTCGCTATGCGCTGCTTGATGGACTACGGTGGTTGCAGGGCTTAAGACTCCAAGGTTCCTTAGGATTCCGAACCAAACATATCACGCTAGATGCCTAAAAACCAAGAGATCTTGAGGACTCATGACGTCACATGCTGAGGCGATATCTTTGGCTCCACGTGCTGCCCCTAGCGGTGCATTGGACGAGATTCGATGCCTGCGATGCGAACTGAGGTGAGCCCTTGGTTGCCCGTGCTGACTTTGATTGTACTGATGTCGACGGCAGCCCTTTGGCTGCTGACGGCTTGCACGGATCCAGGAGCACAAGGGGTATGGAGATAGATGGAGCTTGAAAATCTTCAGTAACAGTCAGATGCCGTTTCTGCATGCAATGACCTCATCCTCCATTTCTGGTTTGCTTGGCTCAAGCTGTCCTGGAGCCGGGGGGTAGGCCCGAAGCCTTAATGAGGCGCCAATATTGCCATTGAGCCTTTAATGCTGATTTGTTTGGAGAGGGTTGTGTCTGTTGTGTTTGGAGCCGCCTCCTGATCTTTGACTGATATGGTGAGGTGTTTGAAGGTAGCAGACCCAAGCCGCGCATTAGCAATGCCCAGGCCCCGGCCTATGTCATGGGCCTACCGCGGCCCAGAGTACAGCTTGAACAGAGGCAATGGCTGAAACTGATCTGGTCCTTTCCAGCTTCAGGGTTTCCGACATCTTCGGCCCCCACATCGTCATCCCAAGAGATCCCAACAGTGGCTTGAAGGAGCAGACAGGCATACCGCCCATCTACTCGCATCCCAAGAGATCCCAAGTGTCATCCTTGGGAAACCACCATGGATCTGGGTTGAGCCATGTCTAGGTGAGGCTTCAAGCAAGGGCCCCAGCACAGCCACATCTGCATCAGAAGTACCCTCCAGGCCAGGTGTGGCAAAATGCAGCAAGGGACACGCTCAAGTCATGATTCATAATGTGAAATGATCATTTCAGATTGATACCATTTGATATCAATTCACTTTTAGAAATTATTGTTGACCATCAGTTAAGAATCAGTTTCGTTTGTGTCTATTATTTAGCAATTGGTTTTGAGAAGCTGGGGCTACATGCATGGATCCGCAGTTCGCTGGACGGAAGTTTGTGAGAAAAGGGGCACCGGGCCCATTTCTGCTTGGACGTGCTTTTTTGAGCACCTACTGATACACCTATATACATACATACATACATACATACATACATACATACATACATACATACATACATACATACATATATATATATACATATATTTTTTTTTTCTCACGGCTGGTGGTTTGAAAAATGCCGATGCCCAACACACTGCAAGGCGTCGAACATGGCGATCTCCAAAAGCAAGTTCTGCTTTCAGACAGCAAAGAGAAACCCCGCCGGAAGTCCAAGAGCTATGCTATCGAAGCAGTGCTGATTCTTTGGCGGAACTTTTGCTGCGGGTGGAAATGGACAGCATCAGCTTGGGTTCCCACGGCATACAGCTCTTACAAGAAACGCAACACATATCAACGCATATCAACGATTTGTGAAACATGTGTAGGCAGCATTGAAAAGATGGTGCTCAGCGGACCTAGAAGTGATCGCCGTACTGTAATTAGCCAAGGATTTGAATCATGAAGAACAATGATGAACAGTGACAAAGCCGCAATCCGTACCGAATTTCAGAAGGTAGTGCTAGTTTTGACATCTATGTTATGCTACCGAGCCAAAACAAAAGGGTGGCAATTCCATAGAGTATATTCTTTAAATCAAACCTGCAACTTCCTTGACCTTACGCCAGACCTTGCAGGTGTTGATGTCGAGGAGTTGCAGAGCTAAAGGTCAAGCGATGTTTTGAACATATTCAACATTTCGCACGCATAAGAACCATACTTTCATTTCGAAGACACATTTTTTTACAGCTTCCAACAAGTTGCACGAGTAATTGCCCTATCTTAGCAACAAACTCGGTTGATTGGAGCCCACATGAACCCAGTAGCCAAAATGTTCCAGGGCCGCCAAAATTGATTTGTATGTGAATGCGACATGTGTACACATGCTGACATATACAGACAAAAATCCATTTGCATCTATGCGCAAATATCTTTTGTCCATAAATGATGGATACATAGCAGGTTAGTTTCCCTTTCATTCAAGTATTGATCGTCCGGGATGTTCAAGGGTGCTCCGATGTACGGACCTAATATGGCATAGTTATATATTCGTGTAAATGGGCTGATCAATGTAAGTTAGCATGTAAAGGTTTTTGTGGTAATAGAGATCTCCAGTGGTCAATTCTTGCTGTGGGGAATCCCTATCAAGTCAATTCAGGTCTGAGGATGAGTGGGACTTGGGGTCGCCCTACAATGCAGAGTGCCTTGGCAGCTGCATCGTTCTCCCGGTCTTTTCATGGCCTGGCAAGGTGAAGAATTGCACACACACACACACTCTACAAGAGGTGGCAGATGTTTCGGGGTCTCGCTATGACATGCTCTGAATGTAAATAGGTTGTGTAGCCGGGACTCTTGTTGCCACGTTCCATACATATGATTTCGCAACGCTGGCGCTAGCCATGTTGCAATTGCCCAGGCTACAAGAAATGGTGGCAGCCTGAGATCTTTGTCATTTCGAAGGATCGGCCGCTGATGCCCTTGGTCAAGCCTTGGTCAGGTCTATTTGAACTTGGGAATGCCACATCTGCCAGTGACCCCAATGGGGACAGCTTCGGGTGCAGCCAATTCGCAGGCTGGGAGAAGGTATTGAGAATACGAGGTAGCTCTGAAACAGGAAGGTTACATCCTCACCAGATTGATGGAGATACCCGGACACGAAGCAGACTTGTGTCATCTTTTTTCCTTCTCTTAGTCCTTCTCTTTCTCCTTCGTTTCCTTGCTTCCTCACTCCTTCTCGCCGTCCTCCAGCGTACTTCGCCGTCCTTCAGCTTTTCTTTTCTTTTCTCCTCTTTGCTTAGACTTGTTTGGTTTCAACCCTCAGGCGCCGCTGATGTCCACGGCCCAGACAGATAGCTGGGGGAAGAACTCGCCCCAGATGCAAGGTACCCATGGCATACCACGGCATTCCATGCACCTGTGAGGTTTGACATCGCTCCGGCTCCCTGTGTCTTGAACCTGCGCAGGTGGGATGACTGGACGCAGACGCATAGATAAATACATGGATTGTGATAAATAGAGAATAGAGTATGATCACGTTTGATTGGGTAGATCGCAAGTCTGTATAGAGATATGGGGAAATCGAGATAGAGATTGGGACTGTTTGCATCAAAGTGGATAGATCAACAGATAGATGAATGCATTTCTCTAAGTCTTTATCTTTTTTGACACACCTATCAATAGACATGCTGATACAATTCATATATACAAAGCGTCGCTGCCCGCAAGAATGCATGACAGAGTCTGGAGTGTAACCAAGCGATGCCTGGAATGACGGCGATGTCATCCTGCAACCTGCCGAGCTTGGCGGTTGCAGTCTGCGAAAGCAGTTCGCCACCTGTATCATCTCAGATGCCACCAGTATGCATCACGCAGCTGATGCTGTCCAGGATAGTGGATAGATTTGGATTTTATGTTCCATCATGTTCCATGATGTTTCACCATGTTTCCTCGTGTTTCATCGAGTTTCATGATGTTTCATCGTGTCCAATAGCTGCTTTTCGCTTGTTTGCAATGCTCCTGTCGTGCTGCAGGACATCAACCCCACCTGGGCCCTCACTTCAGAGCGGCTTGTGGCGGTCTCAGCGGGGAAGCGCCTGTGGTGCAGGCGGGTGGAGATAGCCAGCGATCGCCTCAGGTCCCAAGCGAACGAGGAGGTGCCGAATTGCGCTGACCATCTTGAAGTTGTAATGCTAACCATGGCTTTTGAGTGGTCAATAAGGGATTCAATAAGGATTATAAATTGCAAGGGTTATCAATGGTTTCCGTTTCCACATGTTATAATCATTGGTTTACAAGGAGATAATCAGCAACAATAATGGTTGCCAGACACTAGGTTTATGAATTGGGGGGTTGGCATTCAAGTGCGAAACCAAGGCTTTTGGGGGATACCCCGTATTAATATGTATTAATCAAACAGGGGTTTCTTATTCATATTGACTGAATTCAAGTGAGGGTTGGCATTATTGTGTAGCTTTCTTTTTCCTTGATCATCATCGATGCTTATAAGCAATCTTACTTGAACGCCTTTTTTAGAGCAAACCTGAGCAAGCAGTTGGTGGACATAGCAACCGAAGATATCGATTTGATCTGACCATATTTGACCAAACATGAACCATCACTAAACGCCATCAACGGAATTCCTGGGTTTCTCGTGAGGCCCCTCGCTCCAGCTCCGAACTTGTCGTACCAGTGAAGCGCACCTTCATTCACTATGAGCCTTGAAGGGCAATGCATGGGCCATAAGACTTTTGCACCAAAGATGAGGGAACTGCCGAGAAATCCCTTGTTTGACCTTTTGCACCGTGCTTGACACGTGGAATGGCAGGAGGCTTGCAGGCAAAAAACTGAGATTTGGCAAGCCCTGGTTGTAAGGATACTGAAGATCTCGACGATTCAAGACGCCATGAAAGGTTGCTCCTTGGCAAAAGACTGGGGATGGCCTGTAACATCTAGTAACATCATTACATCGAACAAATTCGGATTCATGCACGAATAGGATTCATGCACCAAAGATTCATGCACGAATGCCGTCGGATTCATGCACTAATGAGGCCGGATTCACGCACCAAAGATTCATGCACGAATGTGGTCGGATTCATGCACGAATAATTCCCGGATTCATGCACGAATGTGGTCGGATTCATGCACGAATAATTGCCGGATTCATGCACGAATGATTGCCGGATTCATGCACGAATAATTCCCAGATTCATGCACGAATGATTGCCGGATTCATGCACGAATGATTGCCGGATTCATGCACAAATAATTTTCAGATTCATGCACGAATGATTGCCGGATTCATGCACGAATAATTTTCGGGTTCATGCACGAATGATTGCCGGATTCATGCACGAATGATTGTCATGCAAGTATCAGGGAAGATGTCATCGTTCCAGAGAAGTTGTCATCATTCCAGAGAAGTTGTCATCGTATCACAGGGCCACCTAATAACGTTCGTGTTTGCCTGCTCCCCAAAAGAATTGCAAATATGTCTCTACTGGCCACATATCAAAGAAGTTGTCATCGTTCCGGAGAAGTTGTCATCAGTCCAGAGCAGTTGTCATCATTCCAGAGAAGTTGTCATCATATCACACGGCCGCCTAATAACGTTCGTGTTTGCCTGCTTCCAAGAAGAATTGCAAATATGTCTCTACTGGCCCACATATCATAGAAGTTGTCATCGTTCCAGAGCAGTTGTCATCGTTCCAGAGAAGTTGTCATCGTTCCAGAGAAGTTGTCATCGTTCCAGAGAAGTTGTCATCAGTCCAAAGAAGTTGTCATCGTATCACAGGGCCACCTAATAGCGTTCGTGTTTGCCTGCTCCCAAGAAGAATTGCAAATATGTCTCTACTGGCCACATATCATAGAAGTTGTCATCGTTCCGAAGAAGTTGTCATCGTTCCAGAGCAGTTGTCATCATTCCAGAGAAGTTGTCATCGTATCACAGGGCCACCTAATAACGTTCGTGTTTGCCTGCTCCCAAAAAGAATTGCAAATATGTCTCTACTGGCCACATATCAAAGAAGTTGTCATCGTGTCGGAGAAGTTGTCATCAGTCCAGAGAAGTTGTCATCATTCCAGAGAAGTTGTCATCGTATCACAGGGCCACCTAATAACGTTCGTGTTTGCCTGCTCCCCAAAAGAACTGCAAATATGTCTCTACTGGCCGCATATCATAGAAGTTGTCATCGGTCCAGAGAAGTTGTCATCAGTGCAGAGAAGTTGTCATCATTCCAGAGAAGTTGTCATCGTATCACAGAGCCACTTGATAACGTTCGTGTTTGCCTGCTCCCAAAAAGAATTGCAAATATGTCTCTACTGGCCGCATACCATAGAAGTTGTCATCAGTCCAGAGAAGTTGTCATCAGTCCAGAGAAGTTGTCATCAGTCCAGAGAAGTTGTCATCAGTCCAGAGAAGTTGTCATCAGTCCAGAGAAGTTGTCATCAGTCCAGAGAAGTTGTCATCAGTCCAGAGAAGTTGTCATCAGTCCAGAGAAGTTGTCATCAGTCCAGAGAAGTTGTCATCAGTCCAGAGAAGTTGTCATCAGTCCAGAGAAGTTGTCATCAGTCCAGAGAAGTTGTCATCAGTCCAGAGAAGTTGTCATCAGTCCAGAGAAGTTGTCATCAGTCCAGAGAAGTTGTCATCAGTCCAGAGAAGTTGTCATCAGTCCAGAGAAGTTGTCATCAGTCCAGAGAAGTTGTCATCAGTCCAGAGAAGTTGTCATCAGTCCAGAGAAGTTGTCATCGTATCACAGGGCCACCTAATAACGTTCGTGTTTGCCTGCTTCCAAAAGAATTGCGAATATGTCTCTACTGGCCACATATCATAGAAGTTGTCATCGGTCCAGAGAAGTTGTCATCAGTGCAGAGAAATTGTCATCATTCCAGAGAAGTTGTCATCGTATCACAGGGCCGCCTAATAACGTTCGTGTTTGCCTGCTCCCACAAAGAATTGCAAATATGTCTCTACTGGCCACATATCATAGAAGTTGTCATCGGTCCAGAGAAGTTGTCATCAGTGCAGAGAAATTGTCATCATTCCAGAGAAGTTGTCATCGTATCACAGGGCCGCCTAATAACGTTCGTGTTTGCCTGCTCCCACAAAGAATTGCAAATATGTCTCTACTGGCCACATATCATAGAAGTTGTCATCGGTCCAGAGAAGTTGTCATCAGTGCAGAGAAATTGTCATCATTCCAGAGAAGTTGTCATCGTATCACAGGGCCACCTAATAACGTTTCTGTTTGCCTGTTTCCAAAAGAATTGCAAATATGTCTGTAGTGGCCGCATATCATAGAAGTTGTCATCGTTTCACAGCAGTTGTCAGCGTTCCAGAGCAGTTGTCATCATTCCAGAGAAGTTGTCACCGTTCCAGCGAAGTTGTCATCGTTCCAGAGAAGTTGTCATCGTATCACAGGGCCACCTCATAACGTTTGTGTTTGCCTGCGTCCAAAAAGATTTGCAAGTATGTCTCTAGTGGCCACATATCAAAGAAGTTGTCATCGTTCCAGAGCAGTTGTCATCGTTCCAGAGAAGTTGTCATCGTTCCAGAGAAGTTGTCATCGTTCCAGAGAAGTTGTCATCGTTCCAGAGCAGTTGTCATCGTTCCAGAGCAGTCGTCATCGTTCCAGAGCAGTTGTCATCGTTCCAGAGAAGTTGTCATCGTTCCAGAGCAGTTGTCACCATATCACAGGGCCACCTAATAACGTTCGTGTTTGCCTGCTTCCAAAAGAACTGCAAAAGAGAAGAGAAGAGAAGATAAGAGAAGAGAGGAGAAGAGAGGAGAAGAGAAGAGAAGAGAAGAGAAGAGAAGAGAAGAAAATAAAAAAGTGGAAAAGAACAGGAAAAAAGAGAAGAGAGCAGAAAAAAATGGAGAATAGAAAAGAGAATAGAAGAGAAAAGTAGAGTGGAGATGAGTGGAGAAGATAAGTGCAAGAATGCAAACTCATT
Organism: Symbiodinium kawagutii; assembly: GCA_009767595.1. NCBI lineage: Eukaryota > Dinophyceae > Suessiales > Symbiodiniaceae > Symbiodinium > Symbiodinium kawagutii. The sequence goes on along the minus strand of VSDK01001005.1, from coordinate 345,262 downwards.
GGTGCAAAAAGATAAGTGCACGAATACGCTCTTATTAGTGCACGAAGATTAGTGCACGAATACAAGCCCCGAAGATAAGTGCACGAATACGCTCGTATTAGTGCACGAAGATTAGTGCACGAATACAACCGTATTAGTGCACGAAGATTAGTGCACGAAGATTAGTGCACGAAGATTAGTGCACGAATACAACCGTATTAGTGCACGAATACAACTTTGACCTCATTACATCATGCTTCACCATGGCCAGGCGACGCACTCAGTCAGCGCCTGCGTGCCTCATTTCAGGGCTCAGCGCGACTGAGGCGAATGGGAAAATGACAAATTCCAAGGAACTTCATCATGAAGAAATTTCATCATGAATTTCACAATGCCATGAAATTTCTAGTTTGTTCAATTCATTTCATGAATTCATTATGCATTGATGGATTCGGTTGGATCACAATAGCCATTCTTGCGATTCCCGTAGGCGCACGAGGCTGGCACCTGCAAACCCTGTGCCTATTTTTTCGGCAAAGCTGATGGATGTCGATTGGGCAACTCCTGCGAATTCTGCGCCTTGTTTGCAGGGCATGTGAAGTTCGCAGACTGAAACTTGACAGCTCCAAGGCCATTTATGTCCTCCGGGCGAGATCAAGAAGCGAAAGAAACAAAAGACGCTTGGCAGCAGGTTGACTCAAGAAGCCGCTTGCTGCCGCTCGCTTATAGTTTTGGTTTCCAGTGCTCTTCAATGACTCCCTGTGGTGATCCGCTTGCATGTGCACTCAACCATAAAAACATGTAAAACAATGGGCGCCTCACATCCTGATTCCTAACTCCCTAGCCGTGCTTCCAGGAAAGCTTTCCTCAGAGCGGAAGCAAGCCGGAGCGGCTGGGTTGCCATATTTTTCATGTTAGTCAGCTTTGACATCTCTCCAGCCATGCCATGATACTTGGCTCAGGCCAAGAAGGTCAAGAATTTCAAGCTCAAGAAGCAGATTCAAGATGATCCAAGAAGCCATCAGTTCCGAAAATCATAAGATGCCCGTGCGAAAGAGCAGCGGTCAGATGTAGATGTCCTGCTGTGGCCCTTGCAGAGCCTCGGCACACTCTCCAGATGCACACATTCCTCTTCCTCCTTTTTTCGGGATGAGTGCCGTCACCTTGGAAACCTGGAGTCCAGGGAATGTTTGGAAACCCTGGTGGGTTCATTGTGTCAATTGCATAGGGGATGTGATGCACGTCAAGGAAACTCCCAGCATATCACAGCTTAACCAACCGCCTTCTGGAAAACAGAGAGTTGTCTTGTGATTCCTGTGACTTCAGTACCGGGCTGACTGAGCCTCCCTTCTCCCACTTTGCGTGGATCGTGTGTATCTTGGTGCTTTTTGCACTTTTTTGTTTCACAACAAGTCTTTATACAACCATACAGGAGGCCAAATCTTCCCCAGCCAAAGCCAAGTCCACAAAACTCAATGCACATGGCTTCACGAAGCATTCTTTTGCAACGGCTCCACTGCATTGAGTTGCCTGCAGTCGCCAGAATTTTCCGATACCTTTTCTTGGGAAGATCTTGGCTCGCACTCCGATCGCCGTCGGTGATGTCCGCTTTTGGGTTGCCACCAAGTGTTTGAGCGCAGCGAACCTGCTTAGAATGCATGATTGCCTTGCCTGCTCAGTGACCATGAAAAATAGCCTGGCCTGCAGCGTAAGACTTGCAGAGTCTCTCTGAAGCTACTTGAGACTTCAGACATTTTCAGACTTTGGCTTTCTTGGATCCTGAGTCGGAACCTCGGCATCGCCTCCGTGGAAAAAGACGGCTGTGCTTGCCCGCAACTGATTGGCTTCGCAACAGCTCATTGATGTGCGGCCCCCCAACTAGCCAACTGAACTTACAACCAGGGTAAGCAATTACCAGGAATGGTCTGAATGGATTTGCATGGTCGATAACTATGATATAGTCACATGGCACGACATGCCATGACATGTCCTGATAAACCAAGTACTCTGGGGGGGCGTTTTGCCAAACATGGGGCTGGCATGGGATGATGCCGGATGTAACTGGACAGGCATTATACCTCGTGCAAGGCTTCAAGGCAAAGTTCCACAGATCCAAAACGACGTTGTCGGGATGCCAGGATGAACCAAAAGAAGCTGAGGGCAGGGCCTTTGTGGGGAGATGTGGGGGATGTTTTAGCCCCAGAAGCCCTGAAAATCATCGAAAATGCAAGTTGAGGGAAAGCAATTCGAGATGGCCCAGAAATTGACGTCCTGTTTGGCCAGCACAAAGACTGGGAGCTTGGGCCAACTAATTAAAAGGAAACAAGTGCGGGTTGCCACCTAAACACTGTAGAGTCGTGAGCTAGAACATGTTTCGAATGGTGCCAGTTGAATCTTGAACTTTTTCATCAGTTTACCATGTCTTCCATCTCCCCAGTTGAATCTTGCATAATCTTACCATGTTTGCAGCTGCCCTCACAAAACTTGCCCTCAAGTGTGATCCAAGGCCAGAGTCACAGGCTGCCGGCTAGTGGCGTTGGACGGGGCATCGGCCTTGGGGAACGTCTTGTGCCGGGTCGCATCCTGGCATTTTTGAGATTTTTTCCCGAGAGAAGGCATGGTTTGCTCTTGCACTCACATGGTAGACATTTTGAGTCCAAAAAAAAGCACTTTGCGGCAAGAGCTGTCTGACTGCGGAAAATATGAGAACATTAACAGTGAAAATCTTGGCGAAGTATTAGCCTCAACACGCTTTGATATATCAGTGTTTGACCTGCTGGAGTCATGCATCGGGCAGAGGTGTCCTGGGATGCTTCATGCTTCTTAGCCATATGCCCGCACACACGCAGCGCATGTAGCATGTGATGCATCATGTTACCGGAAGACGTCGGGACTGGTGGCGACGGCCCAGCGGTGCTAAGGTCGATTGCATCAGCCGTTCTGAAGAAGACGAAGGATACAGGTCGTGTCACGTTGGGACACAAATGGATTCCTTAAGAAGAGGGTTCTAGATTCTAGAAACGGATCCAGTTCTTCGGCCAAGTTTCCGGGTTGCTTGCGACCAGTGCAACTAGTGCCAGTTTATCCATTTATTATATCATGTTATATAAAAGGAACAAGTCGGTTCTTTTGTTTCTCCAGCTGTTGATCAGGTTTCTAGTGCTCTCTTTTTGCCTGCCATGTGGACCGCTGGATTTGGCACAACAGTTCGCCGAACAAAAGGACCTGCAAGAGGCACATCTGCAAAAGGCACATCTGGAAGATCAGTAGCGTAGCTGTGCATTTCATAGGCACAACTTGGCACAACCCATCAGAGCCACGTTGCCTCACGCCACGGCACGGCCCTTGATGGCCCAGCTCTTCGGCTCATAAGGCTGGATGAAGGAACTGGTTGCAACTCAGGTTTTGGGGGATGGATGATAACATGATAAGCGAGGATATTGGAACCTGTCAGATCTGATTTGATGATACATCTTGTGATGTCTCCTGTCAGTGTGTTGTATAGGCCTGTCTTTGTCGTGGCAGTTTCCGTAGGACTTGCGAGAGTGGTTTTGGCAATTGGTCCAAAAAAACGGTGAATATGGTGTGAGATACTAATCCTGTTACTATCAGATTTCAGTTTTGACATCCTTTGACACTTGGAAAGCAGGGTTTCAGCATGGCTTCCTGAGATGATAGCTTGGAGGTTTCCCCGAAAAGTGCACCTGGGTGTTTTTGTTTCAATGAAACAGATTGTCAAGATTCTCTCTAGGGATGGCACAGAGAGAGAAGATGCATAGCACAGTTTGGATACTGATCCTGTTCATTTGTTAGTCGTGGATCCTCATGGCAATGGGTGCTTCACAAAATAGTGGAACCCCTGAATCATCCTTTGTTTACCATTGATAGTAATAAGATGCAATAAGCCATATTTACATTTTTGGGGTACCCTATGGCTTCAGAAACCATCTCATGGATGCGTCGGACTGATAACGCTCCGGTGAAAAGTCGGCAGGCCACCAGAGATGGTCTTCGCCACTCCTTCCCTCAGGAGACAGCAGAGATCTCAGTTCCGAAGGGTTCAGAACACCTGCATTCCATTTATAACAGTTGAAATAGTAAAACTGTATAACCGTTCGTTTTAAACTTTATAAATTTAAAACCGTTTAGATAGTTTCAATAATTTGAATAGTTAAGTACCTCCATTGTTTCCCATTTCCAATGCAAAACCGTTTGTGGGCTTGCCTGCTGGAAATGGCATACCTCTATGGCAAAGCAAAAAGAGACAACAAGAAGCTGAGTTGAAACATGTTGAGACTATGTGAGGGCGAATTGGGCTCTGTCAATAACAACCAATGGGCTGTTTCGTGGGGTTCACCAGGCAGGGATTATCACTCTTGACCAACATCTGCTGATGACATGAAACATCATTCTCAAAACAATGTGTGGGAACTATATAAAATATGCTACTAGTTGTCGCGCGAGTGCCCACACGCACAGTCAGGGCATGTCACTGGCACCCCTGGTGGCCATGGCATCTTCCTGAAACGCACCTCTCGGAGCCAAGCTGAAGCTCAAGCTTAGTGGCTCCACTTGGATCGGCACCAAGCGGTTCCAACAGGTCATGGAGAACCTCCCAGGTGTGGCCAATGGACTTCACAGATGTACCTCGAGGCAGAAGCATTGGAGGATCTGCCTGCGTCCTTCACGGCGGCGACAAGAATCGTGCGGTGCTATGGCTTTATCCGGACCACACAGAAGTGCACAACAACAACAACAACAACAACAACAACAACAACAACAACAACAACAACAACAACAACAACAACAACAACAACAGCAACAACA
>VSDK01001005.1:321168-340331 GCA_009767595.1 Symbiodinium kawagutii | reverse complement strand
CAACAGCAACAGCAACAACAACAACAACAACAACAGCAACAGCAACAGCAACAGCAACAGCAACAGCAACAGCAACAGCAACAGCAACAGCAACAACAACAACAACAACAACAACAAGAAGAAGAAGAAGAAGTCCCCCCAAATGAACCAGACCTGATGCGTTCTAGTGGTGCTGACTCAGGACGACACTTCGATAGTGCTCATGGCATACCTCCCAGCTTTGTTTGACATTCCGCTGGCTTTCCATGGGAAATCTAAATGCAGACGACAACAAACGAGCCGCAACTGCAACTGACCCATGAATACTCGCCCTACGACTTCTAGTATTGCCATTGCTCCTCTTGCTCCTACAGGTACTGCTTCCTCCAATATATAGGTGTTAAGCACAAAAGCCCGACATTTTTTTTGGGCACCCTCATGGCCTCAATCTACACTTGTGTATTGCCCCTGTTCTGACACATTGTGGACATGATGTTTGAGTTTACTATTTTCAGATGTTGTTTCATTTTTGTTGATCCAAACTTGATTTTCGTGCTTAGTTTTTGTTGTTTTTTTTTAATTCCGTACTCATCAGAAGCTGTCTGCAATTGTTTGCAACCATGCTTGTCACGCTGCTCATTTTATAGCACGTTGCAGTACCTCATCTTGAACTTAAACCATATTAAAACTTCATGCCCAACGCGTGACACATCGCACATTGCTGAGGGCCACCGCTCTGCTGGCCCCGGCACACAACCGCCCCCGCCACGGCCTCAAGTGAGGGACAGAGCACAGCTTCTGTCCAGCTTTTTGAAACCAAAGCTGCGGACCAAAGATGTTGGGCAAACAGACCGCCATCCATCACATACTGTATCTTTCACCCAACTGTTTTTGAGTTAAAATCCAACCTTAGAGATCCAACTGTCTAGACGATCTTCAAGTGAAAGACCTCCAACTCCAACATCCTCCAAGTGTTTCGAGTACCTTAGACCCTGTCCCAGCTGGCCTGAGGGGGACGGGTGTTGAGCAACAACGTGCTGAACAACAGCGTGACCTCCGAGTTCTCGGTGACCTTGTCGAGGCTTCAGGAGCTGCATGACACGCAGGCGGGGGCGACTCCAATTTTTCTCTGCGCAGGGAAACGACCCATCTAGGGATAGGAAATGAGAAGCAGATATATTTATATATATATATATACATATATTTGTTTAGCCTGTAGCGACTTCTGAAATAGCCATATATAGCATTTGCCACAGCATTCTATAGCTAAAAATAGCTGAGTTTGACACTGTTTCAGATGACGATTGTGGCTCGACAGGTTCAAAATCTTCTTGGAGAGGCTTGGGCTGAGGTTGCACCAGTACTGCCGTTCTGATTCTTCGCGTGTTGAGGTCGCAGTCCTAAAGAAAGCCCTTCACAAGCACGGCACCGAAACGGAAACGGTGCAGCCCGAGGTGCCTTTGATGTTGCCCAGCTTTGGATTCCCAGTTTTGATGAGTTGTGGTTAATGAGGTCATGGTTCATGAGGTTATTCTAGTTCTGCTTAATGAAGATGTTCATGATGGTACCGGTTTGTACTAACTGGTGAATCATGGCCAATCAGGGTCATGGCTTATCAGGGGGTTCAGGGTTCCGAAATTAGTACTTGAATGAGCGATATTTACTTGATTTAGTACTTGATTTAGTATTATTTCATGTACTTCGTACATCTTAGTACTAGTTTAATGTAGTGCTTCAATGTTCGAAGCTCAGGAGAAGCCGCAGGAAGAGGACGAAGAAGGAGACAACGAGGCCGCGTCCTAAGGGCGAGGACAGCGATGGAGCGGCTCAGCTTCGCAGCTGCCGAGGAAGCCGAAGAGTTTGAGCTTTGGCCCGAGTGGACCCTTGGCCCGGATACATCCGTCGGCAAAAGCGGCGACCTCATGACCAACAAGTGCCATAGATGCAAAGCAGTGGTGGTTGGGATTGGGTTAGATTAGATTAGATTGGATTAGATTAGATTGGATAGATAGTAGATAGGTAGAAATAGAAGTTACTAGAAGCCTCGGACGAGTTGCAGTGCATGAAGTCATTGGGTTTGCAGACACACAGCTTGCTTACACTGGCAGGCTGTTCGTGAATTGTAATGTGAAATCATCCTGTGATTTACTTCTCTCATCTTTTTTCAGCTCAAAATGCCACTGCACATTGCCATGAACAACTATTCTCAAAGGTATGATGCTTGAGTGCAGATTAGAAGCATCAAAGAAAGCACCATGTTCTGGGCCTAGGGCACCAGCTGAGGCATTTTGGCATCACGGACCGCACCTTGAAACTGAAGCCAGTGCCTTGCAGGAAGAGAAGAGGACTGGGGAAGAGGAGGATAGAGTTTAGAAATGTTTAGAATCCAGGTGTATGTTTAGTATTTGTCATGTATATATTCATCTAGAGACTGGAGAGAGAGGAGTATATTTGTATAATGTAAACGTAAATATTTGAATATGAATATAGATATAATAAATGAATGAATAAATAAATGAATGAATAGATAAATAAGTAAATAGACAGATAGATAGATAGATATATATATATGTATATATCAGGAGCTTATTGAAATACAATGGGAAGAGTACTTAAGAGAAAAGGCAAGAAAGAAGAGCAATAACAGATAGACAAGAATCAGGCATAGTGACTAGGAGATTCCAAACAGCCACTGCGGAGATGTTGGATGTTCCAAGTTGCACTCCGAACGACCAAGGATTATGAATCATATTCCTCGGGCGTATCGAAGATGAAGCAGCCGATCCAGTGTCCGAAGCTTACCGCTGTGGCTGTGTTGGGTGGGCCAAGGGCAGTGGCAGTGGCACTGAGGCTCGTGCAAGTTCTCTGATTTGGTGATCAGCCCCATCACTCCGCAACGAATGTTCTGGGTAACAAGCTCGGATGTGGATCACCAGCGGGACCAAAGTTGTCGCTTGTTGCGAGTTGATGCCAGTGCCGGTTGCAGAAGGATGGTTCACTGCTCTGAGGATATTCTTGGAGTTGTGTTTTTGATGTATGACATGCCCCTGATCTGCAAGAAGATCTTGCTTTTCGATGAGTATGCAGATCACAGACGATCACAGATCACTGATGTATCATGACGATATTGCCAAATCCTCTGTTCTTTTACTTGGATCATTTTGTGATATGCTGAATCTCGTGTCCACCCAGGATCTGGATTCCAATGTAGCTTGGCTATGCATGGTACCAATCTATGGCCTGTCAAAACCCTGGTGGATGACGTGTTTGAAGTGGTGTTTGGAATCTACTTGCAAATTTTTACAATCCAACCATCCATGTCCAAAATCTATACATGGAGGAATCTTTGCATCCCAACCGCATGTTTCAAGACCAGCACAGGTTCAGAGACTGGTCCCTGAATTAAGCATGAAACATCCACAGGTTGAGCGCTGCTTCGTGTCCCTTTCATCCAATGTCCAAGAAGTACAGCCTGCATAGTGATGCCACTTTCAGCTGTTACAGCCTTGCTTTCAGCAGCTGTTGCCATCTGTTTCCATCAGGCAGGTTTTCTCGCCTCCACCTGCGCTTTTCACAGATCTCATTGACTTCACAGTTGCGCTCTACTGGTCCATGGACATCGTTGCTACGTTTTTCACCGCCTACTACTCGCCCAAGGGTGATCTTGTGCGATCTCACCGGCAGATTGCATGGCACTACTTGACACTTGGCATGCGCAGGCACTGTGGAAGATCCATTGGTCATTGCATGCTTCTCAAGTCATAGGGGCATCGCCAGTTATCATCCAGTTTAGAAACTACTGTATCTATGGGAATAAACTCAACCAACCATTTTTCGGGGCTCCCTATTTTGAGAAACCTCGAATTCTTTTTTGCCGCCCAGGAAGAGATGGTTTGTGCTGGACGTGATGATTGTGACCGTTGATTGGACTTTCATGGCAGCGACCATAGGACAGGATGCGATGCGGACACTTCACAGCCATGCAGCCTATGCCTCGATTGCATGGGTTGGCCTATCATTTTCAGTCCGATTTCAGCCTTTTCCTAAGTGCATATCGTCGGCCGCAAGGTCCTAACGAGCTATGGCGCACCAAATCATGTCATGGTAGAAGAATTAACCTCTCCTCCGAATATATCAAGAGTTCAGGATTAAGGATGATTAAGGGTTTAGGATTCCTTGAGTTTTTTCAATGCCAAGGCCATTCCAAGCTTGGAACCCCGCAGCTGGCCCTAGGAGAAGCGGCCGATGGACCGGAGAACGAGGATCCTTCGGGTTTGGCACGTTTGGGCAAGGCGGCGAATGTCCTGCTGCGGGCCTTGAGGAATGTGCATGACATCTTGGACATTCACATAATGAATAGACTAATAGACTGGATTGACAATAAAGTTACGTCATTGAGTTAGTTCTTAATTAGTCAAGTCATTGAGTCACTGATTAGTGAGTTTGGCATACCTCGATTTGTGGACTCATTTGGTGTAGTCGATACGTTAATGTAAGCTCAACATTTGGAACCTCAAAGACCAGCAGGGGACAGCCCAAGAAATGTATATGCTTCAAGATGGACGTGGTGAGAACAAACCGGCAGAGAGAGAGAGAGAGAGAGAGTAAGGAATCTGGGTCAACTTGGCTACTGAGATGCCCCCCAATCTGGTGTTCTCCCTCCTAGGTTTCTGGGATGCCCTGCTGATTTGGGTCGTTTGTAGGAATTATGGAGGCTGACGCATGCTCGAACCAAGGCCCAACTCCTAATACAGAGTTGGCACCTTCAAACCACATCAACACACATGATCCTTCGTTCGATTACGTGGATGTAGCCACTGGCAGCTCCAAGAATGGTACAAGATGGTGGTGTAGCAGCATGGGTATGCTTGGTTCAAGAGGTGCAGATCTGGTGGCAACCTGAAATTTGAATCCCAGGAGGAAAAGAACACGGTTTGGTTTCCGGATGTTTCCTGTCGATCCTTGGGCCCATGGGCTAGCCTTGATTTCTAGCCATGATTTTCATACCTGCGAAGGGGTCCTTCGCAAGGTCTTCGGGGAGGTCGCAGTGTGGGCCGATGGCGCACGGTGTCTTATCGAAAGCGCCAGGTCATCCGCGTGGCGCGAATCCTCCGCACCTTGCGACTCTTGCGCCTCATGAAGCTCAGGCGGGGGGCACTGGGGTGAGGCTTCAGCGTGGACACTGCTATGGTGGGTGTTGGTTGACATGGTTGATGGATGGTTGGCCAATAGTTGATGAATGGTTGGTCAATGGTTGGTCACTTCAAAGGTCTCGACAGGTTGACTTTGGATGGGTCGGTTGGTGAAAATCGTTGAACAGTGGACAGTTGACCAGGAACTCGAAACCCTTGATATTCGGCCATGCAGTTGATCCATGTTGATCCATTTTGATCCCCTGGGAAGTGGTTGGTTGGAGTTCCCACACAAACGGCAGACCTTTGGATGTCACAACATTTAATCAACACCTCAAGTTCCACCAGATGCCAAGAGTTCCTCATGTCAAGTTCGAACTCGCTTGAGGCACATTTTCTTTGCAATCCAAGAGCGTGCCTGGGCAGTACATGGCGTTACGGTCGTGCTATGTTGCCCCAGAGCAGCAAAATGAAAGCTTCAAACTTGCTTCAGCCATAAACGCAAATCGGAAACTGACCACAGCAAGTTTCAACTTCAGGCATCGATTCCGAAGTGGTTTTCATTTTGGTTGGCACGGTGAAGAATCTGTGGCTTGGCTCTGGATTCGGGCACCCTTGGCCCATGTCCATGCTGGGGTGAGAAGGGTGATGAAGGCTGGATTGCAGCTGCGAAGGTTCATTTTATCTCCGGAGGCCCTGGCAAAACAACAGGGACCACAAGTAGATTTCGACTTCCCATCAAAAAATGCACTGGTTTCCTAACAGATGGATCTCCCATTGCTTTTTCAATTTTTCCACATGTTTTAAGGGTGTCTCGACGATTTGTTGCATCCATTGAAGCTGCAGTGAGATCAATTGGCAGCGGGGTTGTCCGTTCACGTCTGCATGGTGAAGAAATGCCGCAGGAACTGGGACTCGCCACCCAGGTTGGTTCTTCTTTTCGTCAATCATGTCTTCGCTTGCCTTTGGTTCCTCATCGGCAGCATCGAAGAAGGACTGCGCTGAGTGAAATCACCACTTTCACTTTGTGGGCATCACTTGGCAATAGGGTGCAATATGGTGCAATGAATCATGATACGTCATGATTGTCACGGCAGGAAATGATCACTGGGTTTTCTACTACAAGATCTTGGACACCAATGTGCTGGAAAAATACATGCTCAGTCTTCACTGGTCGTTGACACAATTTACGCCAGCAGGTGCGCTGAAACGTTGCGCAACATTTCTCCATGTCGCACAGCTCTTCGCCTTCATGTGGCAGTTGTGAATAAATGCCGGCCGGTGCTTCTACACATTTGGATGCGCACCGAATATAAACATTTGACGGCTACGCATGTTTCTGAAACAATATGAATGCACGCCGATGCTCTTTGTTGTCAGGTATAGAGATTCATCCCCAGAACGTCTTTGAAAGGGCGTTCAATGTCGGGGCCTTTTAAGTGATCCAAGAGAGAAGTGACTTCCATGTCCAATAGACAAGTGACTGTGATGTCCGAGAGAAAAAGTTGGATAAACACTTGTTTTTTTAGAGACATTTGATTAGACTCAAGTGATTTATTAATAGACTGTTTAAACTTCTTGAGTTAATCAGAACAGTATTGTATTAGCTTATGCTGCTCTTGGCATCGTAGATGCTGCAGCTCTGAGGTCTGCTTGATTTTGATCGCCATGGTTGGATTCTCCTCCTTTGTTAGCAACGACCTTAGCATCGGCTGCGAGAACAAGTCATACTCTGCCATGCTGCACGGTTGTGCGTACCTTCGAGAACTTACAATCAGGACATTTCCTTGCCGAACAACACACACACATACATCCACGAACACATCTATTCCTTCACTTGATTGGGATGCCATTCGGCTGTTCTTCTGCTTGAAGCCAGGTGTATCCCGGCCCCAGGAGTGCCCCGCCTGGTCGGACTGGTTTCCTGTGCATCTCAGGTGCCATCACAGCTTCCATGACGCGCTTGCGAAGCCTCCAGGGGAACGAGCTCTCAGAAGCCTTCCTCCTGAGAAGGCGCGACGAAAGCGGGGCGCCTCCGGGAAGTGCATGGGATTCCAGGCGCCTAGACCGACTGGGTATCAAAATGACAGAAGTCCTAACAAGCGTGATTGAGTAACTCATAGTCATAGTCATTCGGCATCATTGTATCGTCATCCAAAATTGGCAATAGCCATGATTCGAAACTTTCCTTTCACTTCAATCTCTGGAGATTCCATGTGTCAGCAGTGTGTCCCGATTTTGGCTCAGCCCCGGAGGTTTCTGAAGGAAAATCACATCTCGCCAGACTTGCAGTGCTCAGCTTAGCAACAGAAAACCACATGCCGCTGGAAAACCAATGGCAAGATATGGCAAGCAATGGTCAGTTTTCCTTTTACCCCTGGATGTGAACGGTATCCTGAATGTTTGGCAGAACCCGTTTCTTTGGCCCGTGGGTAGCCCCAAATCAGTGGGTGATCCTCAGGTCCCGAGTTGTTCGGTACATCGATATGGCCGTGGAGGCACGAGCAACATGATGTGACCATGACGCGCCATGGCGCCATGACGGCGCCCCTAGGTGAACAAGAGGAAGATCGACAAAAGCCGCGTCCAATCGTTAAACATGCTGAGCGGTCCTCTGCGCGTCGAACTTCAGAAGGCCTACAGCTGTAGTGCAGATGCTGCATAGACTGCAAGGGAGTCAGAAAATAAAAGTTGAGGATAAGAAAGAATGTGGAAGATATAAGAGAGAATAGAAAGAGAGAGAGGGTTCTGGAAACGCAAAAGTGGAGATGAGGCTTCCACAGATTTTGTGCAACTCAAACATGAGAAGACTTTGGTGAAACTTCAACATACTTTCTATGACTTGCTTTGAAAGAACGACCGACACAGGAGCTATATTTGCCCCACTTGGTCGTCCACAGCTTTTTCGAGCGCTATGCCACAAACGATGCTGCCGCAACCTCAGAAGTGGTGGCAGCATGTGGCACCTGGGTGCGCCTGACAACGACCTGACATTGCCTCATCCAAACACATCTCATCCAAATGCTGGAGTTGTAAACTACAAGATCCACGGGGCGCTTGAAACCTCAGGCGATCAATCAGATTTGCTTCAAGGCAGGGCACAAGTGACACGAAGTGACATGCCTTTTATGCATTCATGATCATGCATGTGTGAATTCAATGGGTGCTGTCCCTTTGGTTTTGGGCACCCCCCTGCATTTTGATGGACATTTTCAATCATTTATGGGTTGGAATCTATGTATCGTGTTAATCTTTTCAGCAGGTGTTTTTGCATGTTTTTGCAAGTCACTCGATTGGTTGGCAAGGCAGTGGACAAGATGAACCTGTCCAGATCTGATGTGCTTTTTCAAGTCAACGGCGAGTGTAAATCGCTTCTCACCTGCAGTAAGACTTTGGGCAAGGCTGATCAGAAAGCGAGGGCGGTTTTTGCAAAGGTAGAGGGCAGTCTTCACCGACCTTAATGCATGATTGAAGGGCTGAAAGCCTAAGAAACGCCAGATGACAACAACTGAGCATACATACCTACATGCATGCATACATGCATAGCATGTACATACATGCATAAAGTCGAGCCACACGAACGTGCAGACAGAATTGGGTTGACAAGATAGACACGCACATCAAGCGCACTGTATAGATGATTCAAAATGTGCATATAACATGTACATAATTATGCATTCATACAATTCCATGCGAACATATCATACATCATCATGCGCAGACGACTCTGTTGCGCCCCGAGCTTTTCTGTGTCTGCGGGGCTGGCAGTCGTTGTTCCTATGCTTCTTTGGTACAGCTTCTTTCCTAGAAGTCCTTGGAACAGTGCACAGGAAGAGTGCTCGTTCAGTCGGGAGTGCAGGCCACCAGCTGCAAATGTCGGGAAGATCTGTTGTTTCGATTTTGTATAGCTTTCCAGCTACTGCTTCAGAGCGTTATGACTCGGGTCGACTTCTTGGAATTGCCTTTGGGTGTTCGTATGTTTCAAAGATCCCATAAAATTGAACTTGATGTTCGACATTGTTAAGTGTGTTCAAAGAGAGCAGAAAGATGAGATGAGATGAGTTTGTGCTCATATAGCGTTCATATCTCAGGGCTACTGGGCCAACTTGTCGAAATCTATGAGGGGCAAAACGCTGTGTAGCGTTTACAGCACCGTCCATGGTGCAGCAACTTCTCCGCTGGTTCAACCCACAGCATCAACATCACCGTTCTGATTTTTATGAGTGCTTACGCTGACAGACGGCCAAATGCCACCTATTCTACGACAAGATCGAGCTCTTCAGGAAGGGAACAAATCAGGAAATCGGATGCGCCGGGATTCCATTGCAATGAAGTGCCGGCATGCACGTGCGCGCGCACACTCATACATGCCAACAACCTGACTATACCATGCATACGATGCGTAACAAATTTTAAATTTGAGCTGCATACGTTCCGGTCCGGCTGCAGTTTTTGTCATGCATGACTCATGACACTGCGTACAGTCGGTGAAGAACTTTATCGCTTCTGGTTTCACCTATTTCTGCTTGCATGACGTATGCCCTGGCCAGAGGTTGCCATAGATGACAAGACTCCACACACAGACGGGCATACAAAGCAAGATAGTTGCAGAAAGCAACACAGCGTGTGTGCATGCGCTTGCTTGTGACATACCCATGCGTATGTGAATCCAAATTTGTAATGAATGTATGTGCATGCCCACGCGCAACTGTGCTTCCCACTCGCCAACACACCCATGCAAAGCCATAAACAGATAGCTCAAAGACGGAGGGATTGAATATTGAACCATATTTGCTTCATTTTTGAATCAAATGATGAAGCATTGCGATGTTTTTCTTGGTTCCTGCAGCTGAGGATGTTTTTCTTGACCAGTGGTCCCTTGGACTGGAAAGGACTGCACAGCTGCACTGTGGCGCCTAGTGAACTACAAGAGTTAGTTGAAATGGACATGAGCCCATAAGATCTACCCTGATCAGTATGCCTGGTGGTTGACATGAAGATGTCATTCAACTGCCTTCCCATTCATCAGTGATTCATGCCATGGTGAACCACCCCCATATGGTCACTTGATCGCTAAAGATAGCTACAGAGAGGCAATAGGGATAGGACAATTGTATGCGTCCGTCAATGGTGTACCCCTAAATGGGTGGTTTCCTCATTGAATGTCCCCGTGCTGGGATGATTGGTAGCACCACTTTGGATATACCCGCATGTGTTCGGGGCGGCAGTTTGCAGCGTCATTTCAGGCCCAAAACTTTCAACTGATGCATAGATAGCCATCAGCAGGCCATCAATTAGGAGAGCTGGGTGGTCAGTGGTGAAGGACAGCTCACGGCATCTTAATGGTAAGATGGGTTGACAGGTCATGATCAAGATAATTGGGGCCGCAAACATTAAGACTGGTCAAGACTGGATGCCACCACTTTCTCTCATTTCATTTTGGGCAAACCAACCTGGAAGCTAACAATCGCCATATTCATAGGCAGTTGGATTTTTAGCTTCAATTGGATGATGTTTCAACACACTAGTTGAATTGGAAGCTAAAACCCAAACGCCACTGATGTTTGATTTAGTAAAGTCCTTAATGTGGATAAAAATGTCAAAAAATCGCAATACCTCTAGCCACATTAAAAGGTATATCCGGAATCCGGAATGCAAGTGTTTTTTCCATAAAATCTCCCGGATTTTCCGCTTCAATTGGTTAGTTCACCGGAACGCAAGTCTCGGAGCTTGGCCGAGCCTCCACCAGCTGAGGCAGCCTGTACTACCAGCGGCCCAAGGATACACCTCCGTGGGAGGCACTGATCATGGCATGGATGGGTTGATTGGTTGGGCATATGATGCCATACCTTGGGTGGGTAGTGTAGCAACCATATTTCAATACATTTCAATACATTGAGCATATGATGGGATCTGCATATCATGAATGATATTTCATACCTACATATGTACATAGTTCAGCATGACTAGGAATGAACGATTAACAAGTCAACGGATACAAGTAGATGTTTGTTTAAGTCATTGAATCACATATTTGGATGTATTTGGATTGGGCATCTCTTTTTCTTTGACCAGATTCCATGCTTGACTCAGCGAGGCAAATCAACGCAGATCGCGAAAGATCGCCAACATTCCCCTCTTTTCTCGCGTGCTGACTTTGTCGAAGGACATTGTCGCAGCATGTGAAGCCATCGATTTGTGGTCTGGCTGATCCCTTGCCACCCTGACCACCTCATAGCAGCATAGCATCGCTTATCATCTCCTTGCATAGCCTCGCCTCTGTTAGGACAGCTACTTTTGTGAATATCCATTGTGGATTCCGTGGTATCACAGAGGCGCCTGGGAGTCCTGTTCACTACGGTGCCTTCCCACAAAACATGCCTTCAACGAAGATGTAGTTCCTTGGGTCGGGATTCCGCTGAAGATTCCTAAGTAGATGCTCAACTGAGATTTTTAGTTGCTACTTCCCAAGTTTGAATCGCAGGGGTCGCCGCTTTTCGCTGGGCCAAATGCCTGCTTTGACCCAACAAAATGGTGCCATTTGTCACTGGCCTTTTGCCATCCCCTCTTCCAAGACCCCCAACACAGCCGGCTCTCCGCAACAGTGTTTCCTGGCAGGGACGATGGGAGCTCTGACTGACAGCCATCTTTTGGTCTGACCCCCAGGGTCTTGCAAAGAGCTTCGTGAAACATCGTGAAAGTGCCAGCGCTGTGTCTTTTTTTGGGATCCACTCCTTCAATGAGAAGCCCTCGCAAAAAAAACCCTTGAAGGAGTCACAAACTTGCTCTGTCTTGTACCTCATCGAGGAGACAAAATGAGTCGAGGCGATCGTGCCTGTTAGCATTGGAGCCTTGGATTTGAGGCTTTGGACAGTGAGAAGTTTCGACAAATCACAGCGGAGTACAAGGACTTCGGATCTGTGAAATCGGCTGCGGTTCGGATCATCGAGACATGGGGTCGGCCACGGAGCAGTGACAAAGGGACATTGCATGTTGCCAGCCTCAGGACATTTTTCAGATCGCAAAGGCTTATGCTCACCAAGTGGTTCAAGACTTGCAGGACAGTGTTTGCTTTGCAGAGTTGAGCTTTGAGTACAGCACATATGCAAATCATATGCAAATCATTGCAATATTTCATGTGATGATGTTTCCAACATGCTCGTGCTTGTTATGCTTGTTGTTTCTGGCTCAAGTCCCGATTTTGTGTCAAAAGCGCTCGAAGGGCTGCGATGGGTTGGGCCACTGCAGTGCTGATCTCTTTTTGGGTGTCCTTGGCTGCAGCGGAGTGCGGGGCTTCCCTGTGTGGTGAGCTACTCGCTGATGGACACCAGGCTGGCGACTCCTTGCTGCAACACAGCAGCCGCCATTTGAACAACGAGTCCAGAGAAACTGCCAATCGATCAACGCAAAGTGAAACGCAGTTTCCACAAAGTTTCTCGGCTTTCGCAAATGTGATGCTTGGAAGAGATGCAGGCGACATGCAAACTTGTGGAGCTTTCGTTCAGCAAGTGATGAGTCAAGCTTTCTCCAGGCCAGCGGAAGCAGCACAGACAATGATGGGCTTGATGACTCAGTCAGACAATCAGGTGGATTCCATCAAGTGTTTGAAAATGGCACTAGCCTACGCAGATCAGAATGTGCTGCCTGAGGAGTGCATGCTTCAGGATGGAAAGATCCATCCATCCTGTTGCGTCTATGAGAAGCGATGCAGCTCTACGAACCCATTAGATGGTTGTCCGGCGCTGGTCTTTCCTCCGCGGAATATTTTTGACCCATCAGGTTCTTCAGATGTTACATGCGTGGGATCCCATCAGCTTTCTCCAGTTGCCACTGGCGTGTGCATGTGCAAAGAGAACAAGGTGTGCGTGAAGGATAGTGGCCAAAATTCGAGATGCGTCTAGAGAGCCAGAAGGGCTTGAGTGCATTGCAATGCGCAGGGAAAACGCAGATCCATGGCAGGTTTTTCCAAAGACTCAAGGAGTATAAATACTTTGGGAGGCGGATTGGGCAAGTTTACCTTTCTTTTGTTTTCTCGTTTTCGGCTTCACCATTCGGTATTGATTCAGCTGTTGAAATCACTTGCAATCAGCTTTTAAGCAGAACAATTTTTGAACCGTTTTGACGATATGTCGACCCCATTTTTGTCTCGTGACGCGATGGCCAGAAGGCCCACGTTCACAGTTGAATATCCAATACCTCTTGTTGGAATAGGTTGGCATCATCGCTGCTTGAAGCAAACTTCATTTGACTGATGAGATCGTGAGGTGATGGTGAAATGTGGTGTTTTCTTTCAACTGTTTGTCGTTTGGGTTTTCCCCCAGTCTTTTCATAGCAAGAACTGTGACAATCTACCCTGCAACGTGGGTACTGGGGTCCCGGAAATCTGCTTATCAACGGTCTTTTGTGCTCGAATTAGCGGCACATATAACAATACCAAAACGTTGTAGTCTCAATCTTCATTGTTCACATCTGTTGGAGACCTCCATACAAACAATGGCGTACAGATGCCCGAGTGGCGCATGGATGTGGGTGGGTGGTCATGTCGGTCATGGCCATGGTCATGGTGGGTCATGTCATGGCGGAGGACTTCAGTGATGCTCATGGATGTGCCTGGGACCTTCCCAAAGAGGCGCCCGCAGCTGATGCCCAGGGATGGTCTGGGGATGTGGCGGCGCTCCAGGTCACCCATCCCAAGAGCTACAGCCCGGTCGCCACCATCCCCAAGTCCAGCTTGGAGCAGCAGCAGTTGGAGGCTTGGGAAACCTATGGGAACACGGGCGCGCTCGGGCGCACATGGATGCCGTGTTGATCTGAAGCGAGTGGTGTTGTTCTTCCTGGTTGCGTCTACTTCCGGCGGACGCAATGTAGTGAAGCTTCGCAGAGAGCATAGCTAGCTTCGCTATCAGATGGGGGAACTCACTGGGCCAGGAGCTGAAGATGAGCGAGCTGTTAGCTGCCACGCGGCCGCAAGCATTCTTCAAGGGCACATGATGTCACCCACAGGGTCAGACCTGAGCAAGTTGTGCTATGCTAAGCTTTGGGATGATTTCAACTGAGGCTTGCATTGAGGATGATTTGGACAAGGACCAGAGATCCCATGCGATTTTGAACCGTGTGCGTCTCCATGTCCTTGGAGCCGACAGGAGCTCACATCGCCCCCTGCCGTGCTCCCAGTGAAATTAGTGAATCATGTCAGGTCAGAGACTGCCTTTGCTGTCGATATGGCCAAGTCATGATGGAGTTTCATGGTCACGAAACATAATAAAGATAGTAGATGGAAATCCCAGCAGCATGACCCTTTATATGTTGACGTGTTCTTTTGGTGTGATGTTATACGGTTAAAACCGTAATGAGACCCAGATAGTTGGCATCTATTCTTGACGCTTCTTGCATTTTATGGTACCTCCTGAGTGACAGCCCCACATGTCCAAGGTCAAAGGGTCGAGAGTCAGCAAGCAGACATCGGATGAGGTGCAAATCGATGATGTGGCCTGAAAAGTTGTTAATACTTGTCAACTAATGATGCTTAATCATCTTAATGATTGGAACACGCCTTAAAGCCTTAAAAGATGTTCAATGCATGTTAATGATGGTCAAAAACATGGTGATGATGAACCTCCTGACTTAAACGATCAAACTCACCATTCTTCGTCGGAAGGGAACCAGGGAGCGCTCCGTCCTGCCAGATCTGCAGAAGCCACAGCTCGAAGAGTATTATTGGAGCAGGCGCGTTTTTTTTCCATCCTTGTTCAATCAAGGTGGAGGAAAATAGAGGTGGTGGAGAATTTGATTTTGTGGCACTGTAGCCATATGCACTCATGCATACACCCATATCGTGAACGGTAGCCTCGGCTACCTGAGTTCCCGAAGCTTTAGCTTTTTTCCTGGGGGCTTGCAGTTGACAAGGATTTTTCATCTAAGTCTTGTTTGTAAAGTTGAGGGACCCCCTCTCCTTGGCTTCGAAGCTTTTGCTGGCTGGACTGGATGTGTCTTACCAAGAGTGGTGCCCAGATTGTTTTGCCCAGAGTGTCTCACTAAGATTGTTTCACCGAGTGTCTCACCGAGGGTGTGACGCCAAGAGTGTCGCTACAACAGAGGGTCTTACCAAGTGTGTCTTACCAAGAGGGCCTCTCCAATAGGGCCTCACTAATAATGTCTCACTAATAATGTCTCACCAAGAATGTCTTATCAAGAGTATCTTGCCAAAGGTGCCTCAGCAAGAGTGTGTCATCAAGAGTGCCTGGCCAAGAGTGTTTCGCCAAGAGTGCCTTGCCAAGAGTGTTTCGCCAAGAGTGCCTTGCCAAGAGTGTCTTACAGTGTCACTCCACAAGTGTCACTCCAAGAGTCTCTCACTAAGAGTGTCTTACCAAGAGTGTCACTCCAAGTGTGTCTTGACAAGAGTGTCTTAGAAATCTTAGAGGCAGCACTACTCCAAGAGTGTCACCCCAAGAGTCTCGCAAGGAGTCTCTTGCCAAAGTGTCTCACCAAGAGTGTCTTGCTCAGAGTGCCACTCCAACAGTGTCAGTCCAGGCGTGTCTCGCTACTAGTATTTTACCAAGTGGCTTGCCAAGAGTTTCACTCCAAGGGTGTCGCACAAAGACTGTCACTCCAAGAGTGTCTTACCAAGAGTTTCTTACTAAGAGCCCCTCACCAACCCACCCCAAGAGTGTTCTACTACGGCGTCTTACTCAAAGAGTCTCACTCTAAGAGTGTCACTCCAAAAGTTTCTTACCAAGAGTGTCTCACTGAGAGTCACTCCAAGAGTGTGCCACTAAGAGGGTCTTACTAAGAGTGTTTTACCAAGACTGTCTCACGAAGACTACAGTATTCCACTAGCAGTGTCATCCAAGAGTGTCACTTCAACATTGTCTTGCTAAGAGTTTATTGCTCCGCGTTTCTGGGTTCTATCTTCAAGCTTCCTTGTCTAGGTTTTTCTCCTTCCAGAAAAGGTCTTGACCAAAAAGTTTGCTCGCAGCCTAAGCATTTTCGCTATTGACCGCATGCAATCACAATAACAATAACAATCACAATCACAATGACAGCGAGAGTGACAACAACAATAACAACAACAATAATCATAAGAATAAAGTCAAAAATGACCACAAATACAAACTGATAGAAATACACAACTATAAGCATATACAGTACTCAGTATCTGCAATATACTCGATTCACCAAAGGATACTTGTCCACCTCTGAAGGGTACCCATTGAGCGTCTGGAATGCTGACCTCTTTGGTTGCTGATTGGCCACCAGGTGCTGGATCCCCGTTTCGTCCACATTCCCCTGGGCCAGGCGCCGTTTCCGTTGGGTCCTATGTCTTCGATGTGCCACACATCTCCCCTACCCCTTTATCCCATTCTATCCTCCTACTATCCCATTCTATCCCCCTAAACCTCTCAATCTCCTTTTTCTTCGGCCTAGCTTTACTACCTTTCGTTCTCCCCTGCTCTTAAGTGCACTGATTCATGCGCTCGTGCACTGCGCTTGTGCGGCTTTTTTGGTGTTCTGTTTGGCAGGAGCTTCGCCAGGCATTGGCTCAGTCCTGTCATTCGAGTCCGAGGGAGAAACAGAGGTACATGAGCAGCGCATTTAAAGATTTTCGCCGGCAGAAGGCCATCCCTTGCGAGATTTTGTGGCGTGGGTATGTCCACATATGGCCCTCCAAATGGGATGGCTTCCCTATCAAAATGATTGAAAAATATGGGAGAAGACACGAGAAGACCTTTTTGGGGATGTTTTCGTGGCACATTGATGAGCATCCCGCTATGGCATGCTATGGCAAAGTGTTTAAATTTGAAGGCCTAGAGCAGTGCCTGCTCGGAGGCAGTTTCACACAGAGGCACCTGGAGCGCAGCCGTCACAAGACTTGGCATAGATAGCGATAGATGAGTCGATTCCAGAATAGTCATGATGAGGTTCAGAGATGATTTCAGATGATTTGTTCAAACCAGAGAGGCTGTTTGTGAGCAGACTTGGCAACCACCCTGCCAGTGAACGCAAGAACGAGCAGCGCTCCCACAGATTACTGGGCATTTCATCCTGGTGAAACCTGTGACGGGGCCACTGAAAGAAAGGGAGCTTGCATAATGGTTATGGGGCAGGAATCCATGTGATTCTATGGGCAGATCCTTCGTTACTCTTTCTCCAATGGAAAGAATGAAAACACAATTGAAAACACATCTGAAACATTTGAAGGAAGAAATGAAAAGAAAAAACAATTGAAACACAAAAACATCTGAAAACACCTGACAAAATAGTGTTTAAGATGGGTAAGACAGATGGTAAAACCTGGTACAACATCTGAAAGCAGGACAGCTCCCTACATCTTGGCGGCTTGGTCGTCACTCCCGTGGCTGTGAAGGCCACGGCAATCACAGCGCTGAAGGCGCAGTGAAGCGATGAAGAATGGCCGTTTGTGGAGCGCCATCGATGGAGGGCGGCCCAGGCGACATGAAGTGACCCGGCACTTAGCTTGGCCAAGGCAATCATCACCAGCTCAAATTGATATCTTTTATGATTGATCAGTTAATTGATGTGAATCACAATTGAACATGTGTGAACTATAGGCTTTGGTCAATATTTATGGCTCACATCCGCTATTGTCAATACTTATGGTCAATATGACCTACTGGTCACCCACTTGACGGTCGGACAATTAACCATACAGAATGCCCCGGAATGTGCCCGTATGTACCGGTATGTACCTGTGCAGTGCCCCATGTGTGCGGCAATGAATTCATTGGAATGTGGTCATGCGATGATTCTTGGCCAGTGGATTGTTCATTAATTTTGTGATAATCCAAGTGGATCATCAGTATGAATATTTTGTAAACCAACTTACCTCCCTGGGTACCTCCCTGGGTACCTCCCTGGGTAATTTGTGTTCTCATTCGATCCTGTTGTACGATGAAACGTCGCCTGGTGCCGCCTCCCAGCTGGAAAGCTGGGTTTGTATTTCAGCCACCGCGTTGCAGCCCTGACATCAGGGCCCTGCGAACCCAAGGTGCGCAGTGGTCAAGACCCAAAAACGTTTCGCGTCGCCAGGGTTCGGCACGGCTGGCCCCAAGGGCTGCTCCCAGGGCCCCATGGCCCCACCACATGGGTTACCAGCAGCGCCAGGTGGTGTGAGACTTGCCACATCATCCGACCGCCCAGAGCTTCGCATTGCCGTGACTGTGACAATTGCGTGCTGAGGCATGGCACATGGCATGGCACACGGAATGGTGCAGGGCCCCTGCTGCCGCTGCCGACAGGTTTGATCATCATTGCCCTTTTGTTAACAACTGCATTGGCGAGAGGACCTTTGTGCATTTTACATTGGTTCGTCGCATTTCACCAGAAAGTCAGAGACTTTCCCAGGAATCACATCTACTTCAATGGATTCCTGTTGTCATGGGGCCCAGTCTTAGCTGTAACCGTCTCATTTCAGTTGCCTCGAAGTTCAGATCCTTCAGATGCCTTCAGATGAGTTCCTGCAGATGAGTTCCTTCAGACAGCCGGATAATACAGCCCTCAGCCAACTCAGCCGATTCGGAGGTCGGTCCTTTTCTTGGGCATCGATGTCTTCGGTGGCATCATCATTTGGTTTGTGCAGGTCAAGGTGGGCGATGCCGGACGCATGGCACCCCTACGGTGGTTCTACCATCACTGGCCTGGGGTCATCTTTTGGGAAGCCACCGGGATGGTTCACCAAGTGGCAGCATGGCTGCTGATCGTTGATCCTTATTCCCTATGATCAAGCATCTAGGCCACAACCGAGCATCATTAGGTTACTATACCTGATATACATGTTCTCATATCATGTCACATTCTTTTTAATTTTCACACACATATACACATACATGATCGGTTGATATTTCTTGCTGATTAGTTGGCTTATTGTTGGTCATGACACGTACGCTGAACCACAAGTAAACATCACCATCACCATCATCATCATCATCATCATCATCATCATCACCATCATCATCATCATCACCATCATCATCATCATCATCACCACCATCATCATCATCATCATCATCACCACCATCATCATCATCACCACCA
>VSDK01001005.1:286977-320223 GCA_009767595.1 Symbiodinium kawagutii | reverse complement strand
GCCGCGGCTGAACTCCTCGGTCACAGGACGACAAAGGAAGTCCTCACGCGAAGGCGCCAAGGCGACAGCGAAGTCAGCGAAGGCTCCGCGTGCAGCTCCAGCTGTTTCGTGTCGCAGCGACTCCTTGGGCTTTGGCGTTTCAGGCGCCAGAAATCCAAGTGGAACTGGGGACTGGTTGGGAGCTCAGGCTTCGTACCCTTAGGACATTTAGCAGCTTGCCAGCATGAGTGCCATGGCCTAGGTTTGGTTCACGACCTCCTTCGTTGTTGCCACTGCCCGGCCCTTATTGGCCCATGATCAATCATGGATATCATGGATCATCAATGAACATCCGTCCTACAACTCAGTTGGATCACAGCATTTGAATCCGTCCATTTGGATGTGAGCATTCATGATGGTACACCCAAGTCATCCAGAAATGTTCTCGTCACGGAAGCCCGGGCAAAAGATCTAGAATTTCCTAACATTTCCTAACATGTCGCAACCAAATCTTCTTCAATCCAAATCTGCACGTTTGAAGTGATCCTATTGGCAGAGCTGAGGTGGGCCACGGTCTCGACTCCGTGAGTCGCCATCCTGCGACATTGCTTGGAAAAAGAGGAGCGCGCCTGGAAGCAGCAGCTTGACACATGAAGCAACCTCTGGAGAAACTTGTGGAGAAACTCGTTGGATCTTCATGATGTCAATTTTTCTGGTAGCAACAGGGAAAAGTCATCCATATCATCCATCCGATGCATAGAACCTATAACGCACACACACACACACAAGTACTTTCCCAATGCATTGTAAATATGACTCAGCATGCCGCAGGCAAACTGCATTCTGGTCAAGAATTCTAATGCCTCTTGCATTGTGAAATCGACCGCCCGCATTTCAACCACTATGTGTCTCACCTGGAACAAGTGCCATTGGCTATTGGTGTTGATCTCTGCTATTCCTAGTGTTGATCTCTATCAATGCCCAGCTGCCCAGCCCCCCGTCCGCGCCCCCCGCACCCGCCGCATCTCCCCCGTGGCGCGGAAGGATGGCGACGGGGCGCGGGTCGGACCTGGGGCGGCGCCACGTAGCCCACGGTGCCTTCCTAGGGCCCCGCCGTCCCCGGGCCCGCCGTCCCTGTCGCCATCGGCCTCCACAGATGTGCCCAGGGACTCGCCCGAGGTGAGTCCTTCCGGCAGTACCTGCGTGGAACCTCCCAAGATGTCACCCACACCGACCTCCAGGCAGTTCTGTGCTTCTGCTGTGAAGTTTGTGATGGATTTGTTCTGTCAAGTTGGTGATTCTGATGGATTCTGATGGATTTTATGTGCATCATTGTGCCTCTATTTGTGTGAGAGTGAGTGTGTTTGGAGGATGGATGGTGTATTTCGGAGTATTTCAGCCGCATCAACAGCCCAGCTCTCAAAAACTGCCAGTGCTGAGCCACCAAACCACAGTGCAGCCTCGACCCTGAGGCCCATACACTCACTGGAATCAGCTTCAGCCCAAGCTTCCGAGCTGTCTCACGTGACAAGCACTGACATGACCATGACATCAGCTGCTACGATTGCCCGGCCTGCTTTTCGACACCTGCCTGCCCTCCACAGTGTTGATCAGTTGGTGCATGTACTGGACCTGCTCTTGATCGAGGAAGTTGCCAAGTGATCTTGCAGAATCTTGTTTTTTTTCTTCGGCTGAGGTGACGGTGGTCTGGCAGTGGCGCATGCAGCACCTCGGCTGTGGAATCCGAGCTAGGAGTGAAACAAGATCCACGTTTTCTTGGATCAATGTTGAAGGGTCTATTCTTCACAGTGTATTATGGTGCACTTCATACTGCTGATGTCACTCTGTTTCCTCAATGTGGCATGAAATCCCCATGCCATAGTAAGTGCCACGTAGTACCTCTGCATGTTTTCGACCTTTTTCTCTCGGAGTTTCTTGCTCCTTGGCAAAAGATCGGTCGAATCGCATCTAATCGCTCTTTCTAAGCAGCCCAACTTGTTCAAGAATCAACCGCTTCAAATGAACCTGGTAACTCCTTTCCCACCTTGGACGCCACTCCTGCGTCTAGTGGGGGCACTTGCTTGCGCTTGCCATGGTCCCTTAAGACTGGGAAGCAGTGTATTTGAGACTTATTTCTGTTGTTTCACATCCTTGAAAGAGGCTCCCTTTCTTTGTTCCGTTTTCGAG
This sequence comes from Symbiodinium kawagutii, assembly GCA_009767595.1. Classification (NCBI taxonomy): domain Eukaryota; class Dinophyceae; order Suessiales; family Symbiodiniaceae; genus Symbiodinium; species Symbiodinium kawagutii. Next base: position 318,057 of record VSDK01001005.1, on the reverse strand, counting down.
GGTCCACAAGTTGGGGCTGTTTCCACACATGGTTCTTCCCCCTTCAGCCTGGGAACTTTGTTGGGGTTCTGATTTCGATCTTCAAATGCCAATGTCGAGGAAACCAGAGGCGATTTTCGGCATTTTTCAATGTTGGAGCTACTTCTAAAGTGATATTCCATGATAGTCTATGATCCCCCACAGTGAGAGCACTTGAGTTACATCGCTTGAGCGCAGGCAATGGAGGCAATGCAGGAGGAGACGGAGGGATCCTCAGTCTCATGGGTAGTTTCAGAGCTCTGCTTTCTATTGATGTCGGTTTCCGGGCCCTCCATGTATGGTGTAGATTTTGCCTACATTTGGACGTGTTTGGGTGTATTTAACCTTCATTTGGGTCATCTTGTGGTAAATCTGGGTCCGTTTGCCATCTCCGGAGTATCTGGGTGCTGATAGCGCGAGAGTTTTGATAGTTCCCAGTTGTCGACTTTCCAAAAGCCACTGCAATTTCTGCAAAAGGTTTTTGAGAAATCCCAGGTTTGGCTGCAAAAATGGGAAAGTCGCACAAAACCCCGCACATTCTGCGGGTATGGGAAGTGAATTTTGGCCAGTTTTTCCAAGCGGTGCGCAAAGTGGATTGGCTCAGCCACCCCATTCCGTGAGATTATGGAGCATGTGGCAGAGCAATGGACATGACAAAAGAAATCCATGTGGAAGGAGACGGCCGCAGCTTGCAAGCTGTGCAGTGCTGGCAAGTTGTGGGGATCAAGAGAACATAGAAATCACAAGCTGTAGAAGACATAGAAATCACGAGCGGCACTCGGAAAGCGGAAGAGAGCCAACCCTCGTAGCCCCACTCCGCCCCAACCCCTGAACCCAACAAAACCCGACGGTTGTGAACGAAGAAACAAAGACAACGAGAAAGAACGGCTATACAAGCAAAACATAGAGAAGGTGATATAAAAAAGGAAAGGTGACATAGATAGCAAGACAGAGCAAACGTCATAAGACCCTCCCCACCCCACTCCGCCCCAACCCCCGACCTCAATGAAACCTTTTCGGATGTTTCGAGGGGCCATGGAGGTTTGGCATAAGCTTTCCCTAGCGGTTAAGGATGTCGTTGAGCGCAGTGCGACAGAAGTAGGAATGCCCCAACCGACCAAGAGGAACATCAAATGCGTTCGCCCGAAGCTGCGGAGCTTTGAAACATTTTTGAAACCTCTTTTTTCCTCATTGGGAGAGGACATGGACAGCGTCTTCGCAGCTTGTCAAACCGTTATGACATCATTGATAATTGATCATCATTCCATCCTTTGTTCAGATTTTTGAGGTCACTGATGTCGAGGTTTGTCCACTCTGCAGTTGGCTTTCAGCTGTCAACTGACCATGGCGACACAATTGGTGATCCTCCTTTTTGGTGTGGCTGCCTTGGCGGCTGATTGTGGAGAACCTGGTGGCTGTCAGCAGAATGTGACCCGTGATCATCTGCTCCTACAGCGCAAGGTCACCTCCGTCACCAAGGGTAGCAATGGTCAAGTCAAAGATGTCTGTGCAGGAGAGTTTCGCAACTTGGGAAGACATGGTGAGCCGAGCATGACCGAATGTCAAGGAGATTGTGATGAGGATAGTGATTGTGCCCCAGGGCTGAAGTGCAAGCAGAGGCGGTGGGATGAAGATGTGCCGGGCTGCTATGGCAGGTCCTACAATGGCTGGGATTATTGCTACAACCCAACTTGTGAAAGCATGCCATCCCTGCCGCCTTTGGACAGCAGCTATGGTGTGAATGGTGCAGCCAACATGCCCAAGTGTGCCGGTGACTGCGACGAAGACAGTGACTGTGCTGGAGATTTGAGGTGCTTTCAACGCGATGGTCGTCGAGATCGAGAGGCAGTTCCGGGCTGTTCGGGCTCTGGGAATGCAGGCTGGGACTATTGCTATGACCCAGCCGATGCATCCACCACCACAACAGAGCCCTCTTCCAACAGTTCAGATTGCTTATGTGTCTTTGACATCGATCGAACTTTGACGGGAAAGCAAGGCACAGCAGACAACGAATGTCCTCAAAACAAGGAGATCACCGGCGTCTTGGACTGGGCCTATGGACGAGGATGGTTGACCATCTCTGATGCCGGGCAGAATTTGCAGAAGACTTTCTGCAACCAGTGCTACTTGGGCATCGTTTCAGCGGGTTACGCCAGTGGCTCGGAGGAGAAAGACTACTTGTTGGACCATGTGCTGCTGAGTGAACCCTACATCAAGATGAAGGATCAGTACCCTGAAGCTGCTCGCTGGTCTCGACGCCGCACTTTGGGCTCTCCACTGGTGCTGGGATATGAGGATAGGAAGAAGCAGGATGCCGTGGAGGGCATCGTGCGGTGGTATGGGCAGAGAGGCGTCACCATTCCTTCGTCAAAGGTGAATTTCTTTGGAGATCGCACCGAAAACATCGGGCCCTTCGCTTCCAAAGGCTATAACTCACGAGAGATCTCCTGCGATTCACGTGTCGAAGCTGCAAACTTGAAACAAATTTGTACGAGTAGTACGGGTTGGCCAGGCCTTTGCCTTCGTGTGTTCCAGAAGTGCAGTAAAGTTATGGTGTATTTCAGGAATTGTTTTGCAACATGCCACACCCAGGCCTATCTATCAATCTATGAGTCTTTACTTATTTGTCTGTTTCTTTGTCTAGTTTATATGTCTGTCTGTCTGTCTGTTTGTTTGTCTGTCTGTCTGTCTGTCTGGCTGCCTGGCTGCCTGCCTGTCTGCCTACCTGTCTGTCTGTTTGTTTGTCTGTTGGTTTGTCTATCAATCAACCAATCAATCAACTTGTCTGTTTGCCGGTCTATCAAACTATCCATCTATCTGCATTTGCATGTTCTACCACCGGGCACGTTCCCTCCCAGTATTGGATTAGACCATACTGTGCCATGCTTTGCTATGCAGTCTCTGCTGCACTGTGTTTTGCCATACTTTTTCTGTTCCACACTATAAATTCGATGCTTTACCCTGCTCTACTTGAGTCTTCTCTACTCTGTCGACTTTACCTCACGATATGTGAACACACGCAGCTGCCCATGCATGATCATGCATCACAATGTATTCAATGCGCGCTATACTGGACTGCATGGAAGTGATATATTATTGAAGATCGTTGTATGCGTGTAGTTAACTTGTTTGCTGGTGTGTTTGTTGCATTATTGTTTCTGAATTTGTTTTCACTTTGCAAAGCATGGGGGGTGTTTCTCAAAATGGGAATACCCCAAACAATCCAATATCAATCATTCATGTAATTAGCTAATGAGCCATCCAGCTTTCTGGTCCTCTATTTTGAGAAAGCACCATGTATCTTCAAAAAACTATTCATCTTTTCCGGTCATTTCCAAGGTGACCTCTCCATTCACAATGGCATGGTGGGATTTTGTGGAGCTTTAGCCTCTGAAATCGTGGAGACCAAAGGTGTGAAGCTATGCAGTGATCCAGAGCCTTCGCAAACGTCAACGCCAACCACGACACCAACCACATCACCAACCACATCCCCAACCACATCCCCAACCACATCCCCAACCGCGTCACCAACGACTTCACCAACCACAACGGAAACCACCGCACCAGCCACAATGCAAACCACGATGCAAACAACGCCGCTGCCGGTTGAAATCCTTCCGCCGGATCTGCAGGATGGACCTAGTGTCAGTCCAACCCCGGAGCCCACCACCACGACCACCACGACCACAAGGCGCAGCGGAGAGTGTCTTTGCGTCTTCGACATTGATCGAACTCTGACGGGAAAACAGGGCATCGCAGGAGCAGGTTCTGATTGCCCACAGAACAAGGATGCAGGTTACATTTGGGATGCGGCATATTCGGGTGGGTGGCTCCACCTTTCAGAAGCCGGGCAACATTTGAACCAAACCTTTTGCAACGACTGCTACCTGGGAGTGGTGTCGGCCGGCTCGGCCAGTGGTCAGTGGTCTGCTGAACGGCGCTATCTGCTGAGGAACGTGCTGACGAGTGGTCCTTTCACTGAGCTTCGGCAGAAGTCCTTCTCGGCCAATCTGTGGTCCTCCCGGGGGAGGGTGAAGTCTCCGTTGGTATTGCGTTGGCCAGAATCTTCTCAGCACTTAAGGCAGATTCAGCATCAGATTCTTGAACCTTGAGTCATCTTGAGATATCCATGAATGTATTTGCAATCACTTGCAGAGTGTGGCTACCTAGTGGTACTTGTGCTCATGTTGGCAATCTTGGCTGCGATTGAGGACAGAGAGAAGCAGGATGCCACTGGTCAGCACATCGACATTGTCTCCAGTTAATTAGAGGTGAAAAATGGTGCATGTTCATGTTGATGATAGGTCCAACCGGCGAAGATTGGTAGACATGCAACAAAATGCCACAAAGATTCCGACTAGAAGACCATTTGCATCATTTTTTGGATCTTCGCATGACATGTTCTGACATGCTTTGACCCACCGTTTCAAGTCTGCAGACTTTCCGTGCTGAGGCCGTGAAGGGAATTGTGGAGTGGTATGAGTCGAAAGACATCCACATTGCCCCTGCAGATGTTCACTTCTTTGGGGATCGCACTGAGAACATTGGACCCTTCCAAGATTCAGGTTTCAACTCCCGCGAAATTTCCTGCGGCAGCAGGGACTACGACATTGGCGACGGCAGCGGCATTGTGGGACTCTGTGGGGCAAGGCTTGAGGAAATCGTGGATACGAAAGGCGTGGTGCAGTGCTCAGGATAGTGCCCAAGGCCTTCGACACATTTGACAACCCGAAGTGCTAGGGCCGGGCTAGGTGAATTTTTATACCATTTCGAAAGGACGAGATTGCACAATGCTGCAGTTCTGAACGCATGCACACGTCATGCGTCGCAATCACTTAGCCCTGAAGAATCCTGAAGACTTGCAGATGGTGAAATTCAGTTGGTGACAAAAGTCCAAATCCCTGCAGCTCTCTGTGTTTGCCATCTCTGAAGATCGTGCAGTTCAGTTGTGCGCCTGGTAGATCACCCTTCAACTAAAAGTTGGTGGTCAGAACTCGCAGCATGAGACACGACAGAGACACGACACAATGCAAAGCCAGATTTTTCTGAGGCAAAAGCAGCAGCAGTGCGAAAGCAGTTGGAAGATCAGTCTAGGCCTTTCAGATTCGCCGCTGGATGCTGAACAGCTGGTGTTGAGAGCTGGTTGGAGCTGGTGCCAGGCGTTTAGAAGCTCAGTTGGCTTCAGCAAACCAGTGGCCACCTGAGATCAAGCACGGCATCAGTACTCTGCAACTGAGAAGCCACCCAGTGATGTATGAAATTCATATGAACATGAGAGAGATACATGTATGTATAGTCAATCTCTCTCTCTCTCTATACTCGTTGATGTTCAGCTTTGAGTGATACTGATTTGCCATGGCAGATGAGCCAGGATGCTGGGCCCATTGATTCATTCGCACCAGCAAGTTCAACATTTGCTGCAGCAGCTGCTTGGTTGGATGAAACCCGTGGCGGAGTTTCCACAAGGGACACCACCATGATGCCATGTGATGCCTATGGGTGACAAACAGGTGTAAACCTAATGGGGTACCCGGAGCCATAGGCCAGTGGAGATGGCGATGGAGAGAGAGACCCGGAGCCATAGGGTACCCAGTGGGAATTCAACCTGACCCAGGATGCGTCCGCAAGCAGCAAAGCAGGTCGTGGACGGAGTGCTGCTGGCTTTTTTTCAGTGGCGATTCGACCTGCTTGGTGCCACATTATGTGTTTCCCCAGTTCAACCGATGGCATAAGATGGCATAAGTTGTAATCAATGCAAGATTCCGCATGGCCACATATGCATGCTTACATCTTGCCCTCGGCACGTCTCGGGCGACCTGACAGCGATGGGGAGCGATATATAACAAGCCGAATAAATTGAACGAGCCTCTATCCAACATAACAACATTCAACAATCGTTTCTAACCATTCTTGAGATATACAATTGATTACAACAGTTCTCTAATCCTTATAAACACCACAAAATCAATATAAATTAGCCATAATAAGCACTTAGACCCACATGACTTCGTTAGGCAATGAGGAAATCTGCCATTTGCCGAGCCCACCCAGCACCTGATACCCGTTGCGAAGCACCCACGACGCCATGGCAGGCGGTTTCACCCAAGGTGCCGCCCAGTCCAAGGGCCCCAAACGTCTCCTGTGGACCGATCACACGCAGGAGTGGTGACGGCCGGCAGGTGTGGGTAGTTGGTGACGGTGGTGAAGGGGATGGTCCCGGGGATGGTTGGATGGTGGATGTGGGTAATGATGGGGGATGATAGTGGTCAATGGTTGGTGACTATTGTGGCTAATGATAGCGGTTGGTTGATGATTGGTAATGATAGTGATGATAGTTGTGAATGAAGGGGGATGACAATAAGCAGCAAAATGCGAGTTAGAGAGGTCTAATCGTCCGTGAGAGCGGGTTTTGGTGGCTCAACGTCAATGTTATTCAGCTCTTGAGGTTGTTGGGGCCTGCTGGGTAGCAGAGATGTGCTTTGCAGCCCCTGCGTCTCGTTCCTTGGAGGACGATTCATGTAGCGTCAACTACTGTTCGGTCTCCACGCATGGCCGGAGCCTTGTCCCTTTTTGGGCGAGCCGCTGATGGAGGACTCCAAAATGTAGCACGTAGTAGCAGGCCTTTTCAACATACAGAGGCAGAGAATGCGGAGAGGAGGTAGAGAGAAGGAGTAAGCATGGAGTAAGCATGGAGTAAGCATGGAGTAATCATCATCACTACGCAGTTAGGATGACAACTTGAGAAGGAGTAAGCAGTAATAAAGTTATATCAGCATGTTGCTTAGAGCATGACAAGCATCGTCGAGTTGTCAGCGCTGAATCTTTGCCGAGGTTGCAGCGCCTGCGGCAGTTGTATCAACAGCTCCAGCAGCGACTTCGGTCGTGCGCTCCGTATCCATTTCTGGCCATGCCACGCCTGCCCCAGCTGGCTATCCTCAAATGGTCGACCCGCGGTGGTCGAACATCTCAAGATTGGCAAGCGTAGCAAGTGCTGTCAGAGCAAGTGTTGGATTCTCAGCCTGCAATGGAACCATTTGGAAGAGTTTGACCATTTTCAAGCTTGAAGATCTTTGAAGTTTGAAGTTTAATGAATAGTTTAAGTTTAATGCATTTTACTGCCCTGAAAACTTTGGCATGTGAAGTCTGGGCCTTGGCAACTAGGCAGAGGATGGCTTGGGTTCGCAAAATTTGAAGTTTGATGCCCAGAGTGATCGGCAGCTTGTTCAAGGTGCTTATAGGTGGTCTGTTCGAGGTTCTGCAAGGTGCTTCAACCATTCAACCATGTTCTGCATGTTGATGTTTGCCCTGTCAATGCTCTTCATCACTTTGCAGCTGCAGATCCCAAAGATTTCTCCAAAGGGAGCTGCACAAAACCAATTTGAATTACTGGCTTCGGAGTGCTACCCAGGCAGCTCCAGTCAAACGTCTCCATAGGCCAAGCTCTGCGTCGGATGGTCACTGTCAAGACCGACATGCTGAATTATGAGCGTTGAGACGTGGTCCAGGGCTGTGTGATTAAACTTTGGCTGAAGAGGATCAGTACATATAATAGTACTATCATTGCCATTGCTTACTATTACCTACCATCAACACCGTGGACAAACATGGTCCCAACATGTATCAATCACTACCGTTCCTTTCCGCTTCATTGAGAGTTAGTGCAGGCACTCAAACCGCAGATGGGCAGCAGGAGCCACCTCTCGCCTCTCAAGCCGTTGGTTTACCAGCTGTGATGCTGCGCAGGAGGATGAGGAGATCGCGCAGAAACTCTTAGATGCGACAGACCTCAGAATGCTGCAGGGAGATATGCCCATGGTGCCTCCAGTTCCCACCAGGAGATCCAGGAGACATTTTTATGGACGAATCATTCGTGACGAATCTGTTTCCTCTTTTCAGGATTTACACCTGTTTACGGATGCACATGCATAGAATCACATGGAGGGAGGAGCGGGGGCCTTGGGGACCTCGCTCAGCAACCAGGTCGCTACAGCGTCAAGTCAGATCACCGAGAGGAGCAGTCTGCTTGAAGTCAAGGAGGCTGAGCTCAGAGACATCGCCTCGCAGAGAGGGAGAGAGACAACCACGTAACATGTCTAACCAACGAAGCTGCAGGGTTTAGTTGGATGATTTGGATGCAGTGGCCGCTGTAAAGGCCATATGCATTGATATGTCTACACTGACGCATGTATGAACATAGATGAAGAACTGAAGTGTTTGACTTTCCTTGCACTTTATTTTGTTTACAAGCAGCCATGGGAAGATTTGGGCAGGCACGCGATCGCTTGCTAGAGGCTGCTGCCTCAGCATTTCTTGAATCCTTGCGTTGAAATCAAGCGTTTGGAAGTCCACCATTGCTGGTTACCACATGTTGCCACCAGTTCACCATAAAATGATGGTAACATGGTAACAGTTCACCACGAAATGATGAGTGCGTTCAGTTCATAGTGAAGCAGTTGACACCATGGTCTGCCGCTGGTGCTGAACAGATCTGGATCGGTGATCGCAGGTTTTGGCGGAGGCTCGCGCCCGGAACCTGTCCAAGGCGCAGTGGCACCGAAGGTGGACTTCCCCAAGGAAGTTGGATGATTTCTGTGGCCATGATGTTGGCATCATAGGAAGATATAGTAACAATATATGTAAGATCATGTAAAATTAAGATATGTAAGTAACTACTGTTGCGTCTCTATGATGGCTTTGATGGATTTTGATGTTTGCAAAATCACCGACATTGCCGTGCTTTCGCTGCCGCATGCCTTTTGCTCCTAAGTTTTCTTCGGCATTTTGCACGGGTTTTCTGTGGCACTTGTTCTTGTAATTTGCTTGCTAGCAAAGAGAAAGCACACTCACGAGTCCATTTTGATGCTCCTGATGACGATGATGATGGCAAGAATGAGATATCAACACCAGGAACCTTTGCATTCAGGAGTTATTCTCGATTGCACCTCATGATTGCAGACCAATGATGACGGTTAGATGGATGACAGGCAGAATCATGATCACTTAGCCTATGACCTGCAGGGAGCACAGCCTGGGGACATGAGATCATCGCCACAGGAGCGGATTGGCCCTGCAGAGAGACAGCGCCGGCGGATACACAACCTCTACCAGGATTGCCTGGCTGTGCTTGTGGATATGCAAGTGATGCATTCTGAAGTTGGGTTGGAACTACCGATCATGACTATTGATTCATATTGACTTTCTAGGTATTGCTAAAATTGTTAATTGACTTCAAATGAAGACGATATATATAGTTACCAACCAATGACCGGAGAAGTGTTCAGATATCTTTGAGATCACATTGAAAAAGCATTCGATGGATCAGTACTCCGATCCTGACAGGACTTGAAAGGCCACCTTCGGATCTATTGCCGGGTCTGGCAGCCCAGTTCGCCTCGTTAGCCTCCCTGTGCCTGAAGCAGAGTGTCATGTCGTGTCGCTTTGAGGTCAGACCTCTGAACAACAAGGAGAAGAGGAACAAAGAGAGGGAAGGTCTGAAGGTCGATGGTCATACCTTACAGGTGCTCCAGCCACCTTGTCATCACCGTGTCACCACTGTGCTACCTGGCTGCGGTTTGCAACTCAGGTGCCTCTCACAGGTGACACGTTTGACTTCGATGCTGTCTTTGACATGGCCAGTTCGCAGGCCGGGGACCTCCCAGTTCCCTGCACAGTTTCCCAACGAATTCTTCCATATTTTACCCATCTCCACCTGAGTTTAGGCTTGAGTTTCATAGGTTTAAGGCCTCCCACACTGCGATTCGCAAAGTGGAAAAGTCACAGAGAACACGACGGATAGCCTTCAGCCCCAGCACCATGTAGGAGGACATTTTTGATGCGACCTGCGATTTGGCGCAGTCCGCTTTGGATGGACGAAACGCATGGGACCTCGGGTCACCACGGGTCACCTCGTACAGACTGACAGGATTCCATCCGTTGACCTTGCCAACCATACAGAACCATCAGTCAACCATCCCAACAGGAAGACTCCATGAGCCACACAGCGCTGACCAACTCAGGTCACAGTCTTCTGCTACGGCATCACAGGGGCTGGAAAGACTTACACTATGTGCCTTGCCAAACGTTGTGCTTGTCCATTTTCTAGATTCAGATGTGGCTCAGATTTTACATTTGAATTAGATTCGATTTGATTCTTTGGAATCGACTGGGTCAGATTTGAATAGATTGCGGTTGGATTGGCTTAGAGATGATTTTTGTTTCCATTTGCATTTAACCATTTGGGCTTAGAGATGAATACAAGATAATCCAGGGATTGGGGATGATTGGGGTCCTGCAAAATGTGAGCTCTGCCATGGTGACCAATGACCCGAGGTATGGTGCTCCGGGAGCAGATGGCTTGACGCAGAAGATGATCTGCGAACTCTTCCGAAAGGCCGCTGTGGTACCTGCCGCTGTGGGAAGGGCACCGGCTGTAGCTGTTGGCGAGGTCAGAGAGTCTGGTGCTGGGGCCCTGGATGTCACGCCACTGATGCCATGGCATTGTCAAGTTGGTACTGGTGCCCTGCCAAGGACAATGTGACCATCTCGGGATCCATGCAGGGAATCCCAGAGCAGAGATGCCTTTGGTGGACTGATTTCCATGATGGTGGTCATTCCGTGTCATTCCATGGGTTTCCAATGAGATGAATGGAAAATCATTGGAAGATACTTCGCAAATGTGATGGTGGCCTCGACTAGGATGGAGCTCTACAACAATTATTTGGTGGACCTTCTTCGGCCGATCGATTGGCAGGGTGAGCGGCGCACGGGTGACATGGAAACATCGCTGTTCTTCAGACCTATGCAGCATGCCTTTCTGCTTCGCAGGTCGTCAAAATCCGACCCTGAGCATGAGATTGGACAAGTCTGGCAGCGTCCAGGTGCTTGGAATTGCTTGGATGCCAGAATTTCATAGAATTTCAATGAGCCTTTTCCACTGCTTTTCATGTAGCGGAAACTTGGAAGGTGGAAGGTCTCGCGAAAGAGCCAGCTATGGATGAAACAGAGCTACAGGTGCCCAGATGACTCTGAAAAAAGATGCTGTCCATGGCCATGTGCAACTCTTCCCCTGCGGATCCAGGCTGTCTTCCAACGAGGACTCGAACAACGCGCTGTAGCAGCCCATGCGATGAATGCAGAAAGCTCTCGGTCACATGTGCTCTTCACAGTGAGGGTCCCAGGTAGTCCCAGGTGGTCCCACCCCAGTGTTTCAGCCGGATCCCAGTTGTTTCACAGCATCAGTTGATATCAGTTGCCTTGGTTCAGGTCTATGTGACACGAGAGGAGGAGGGTGAAGCCGGACAAGCCGTGAGCAAACTGCCACTGAGCAGCAGTTGCAAACCGCTTATAACTTATGACCTGTCTAATGTCACTAGGCATGCTGAAGTTTACATGCTTCGTCTCATCCCTGCAATATGCCTACGCATCAAGCTGAAATGCTGTACCTTTGATGGGCATCAGCGGCATCATTGCTTCAGCTTTGAGGCATTTCTGCGATTTGGGTGGGTGCGAGAGGCTGAAAAAGACCGAGGCCATTTCTGTGGTCACTGCCGAAGCACCGTTGGTGTTACAACATTGTCGCATGACCACATTTGTATGAATCAAGATTATGTGATTATGTCTCAATCACAGCCGAAACAACTGAAAATAGATTGACATCAATTCACCATACCATAGAAGACCCAAAGTATTGACCTATATTGACCTTAAAGATCCTTACCTTAAGCATAAGGACATCATGCACCACCTTGTCACCACAGATCATGTGGCAGCGCTGGTTCCTCCTTGCGCTAGGTGGAGAAGGAAGACCGGCGCTTGGAAGCCATCGAAATCAACAAGTCGCTGTCTGCCCTGGGGGACGTCATCGAGGTGAGCAGGGGCACCTTGTGCTGCCAGAAATCTTTGATTTGTTTATATTTGTTTACTTGAGATTATAGAGATGTGATGGCTTAAGTCATAGTGATGTCATAGCATGTCATAGCTGTATCTTCAGAAATTAGGTCATGGATAGCAATCTTGAAATGTAGAACCAAGTGGAACTCATCTGCCGAAATGTGTTCATGAATGTTCATCCTCGCATGTTTCGGTGGAGGCAGTGGCGAAAAAGAAGAAGTACGTTCCGTACAGGAGAGCAGCGGAGAGCACTGAGACCACACCTTTTTGTGGTATGCATGGGTAGGATCCGGCATAGTGTGTCTAACGCTTCCATGTTCATGAACAGAGTGAGGCAACATGATGGGATTTGGGGCTCCCTTCCGACTATGACTATGACTTCAACTGCACTTGTAGTTGCTGGAATCACGAGGGTACATGCAGCCTTTCTTTGAGCGGCGTAGTTTTCCTAGTGGCGGATGGGATTCTATATATGTATATATAGATAATAATATATAATGTGCTTGGTAGCCGTAGATCGTGGGTCTATGATCATGGCTCATGTTCGTTGATCTGACATCTCTAAATGTATCACGAGAAACTGACCTAAGAGGGGCTAGGTGGTCCTTGGGCACGGTGGGAAGAGGTGGAAGAGCTCCGCGCCGTTGGCTTTCAGATCGTTGACCCCTCGTCTTTGAATCTCAATCCCTGGCAGCCATGGCCGCGGAGTCCTTTGAGCCATGGTTCACTTTGGAGCTGCAAGTAAAAGAAGGGCAGGAAGCGGCATTTCTCGAGATCTTCAAGGACACTGGCTGATTGCTGCATTTTTTCATCTGATTTCATGCGGCCAACAATTGCCAACGAAAATCAACGAAGCAGTGGTGATTCATCTAAAGAAAAGGTGTAAATCACAATGCCAGACATGATGTGCACTCGTTTTGCCTTGGTTTCTTTTTTTGGACATGCGCAGATTCACCTCCACTTGCCACTTTGTTGGATGAATGCTGGTTCCTTTGGAGGACAACCTTGAGAAGTCACGAGCTGAACCTGGAGTGCTTCGACCTGCTGAAAGACACCAAGAAACCCAACACGTACAACGACTCTGGCAGCGCTTCCGCAGAGGCAGTGAAAGATCACATGGCCACAGATCACGTCAAGGAGATCTTTACCAAGCTCCCGCCGCTGCTGGCGGCTCCCTTCTGACGCAGACAGATTACCAAAGTGCCTACTGAGAGAGCAGCAACTCATAGCAACTCATAGCAAGGAACTGATGTCCAAAGTTGCTGCGTCCAATTCGGTCGACAGTGTGACGTGGAAAAAAAGCGTGGCTGAACTGTGGAAGGATGGCATGAGTTCCACAACCGGAGGATTGGTTCGCTACACCATTGCCTTTCACTATCCTTTCATTCATTCAACCGAATGTACTACCACTTCATAGCTCATTCTTCGGCCTTCAAGATCAAAAAAACATGAAAAAGAGGTCATCTGAACATGATATTCTATGAATTCTATGTCTGAGATGACCAGAGCATCAGCACGGGTTAAGCCACTCCGGGAGCAATGGGCAGCTTCTGTCAGGAACCACAAGCTGACGCAGCTCCTTCAAGACGCGATCGGAGGGGGCGCGAAGGCGGTGAAGAATCACCGTGGCACAGAGACACTCTGCTTGCTTGACAGCTGTATTTGGGGCGTCCCAATGGGACGACTGATGACAGTCATGCCCGCCAGAGAGAGAGACACTCTGCTGCTTCGTTCTGTGGCGCAGGCGCTGATGTATGTGAATTGCTCTCCAGCGCATTCGACCATCAGAGAGACCGTCGCCCCGGCGGAACGGAAACGGTCCATCCATGTCCATCCCACAGAGTCTCACTGGCTCTGCATCGATCTGCCAGGCCAATGCTCTGAAGTTGGCAAATCGTGCCAAGAGCATCGTTGCGACCACAGACCTTGGGACCAACGAAGAACGGCATGCGTCATGGATGTGTAGCGCATCTCTCATCATTTCTCCATGGATCACTGCAAAAAAGCAGCACACTTAAATGAGAGATGCCGCAGTTGCCATCTTTTTCCCCAAGATTTCCGGGCTGTCCCATCGATCATCTAACCCACAAATTGGATTGCCAATGGCAGAAGTAGTCGCAGTGCTGCAACTGATTCGGCTCCAGCTGGGCAGCTTCCACCAAGATACCTTGCACTCAGATCTCATCATGTCACCGTGATCGGCCGAAGGATCCACACGTCGTTCCACACGTCGTTCCACATGTCGTTGCACATCTTGAGATTTCCCCAAGTTCTTGGCATTTGCAGCAGATTCTTTCCGCGATTCCTTCTTGAAGAAACCAGGCATAAATTCACTTGAGATCAGTCTCGCTGCCACGATGGGCGCATTTTCAATGCCGATTCGGGCGCCTGGGCCAAGTTGGGAGCGATGCATGTGCAGTGGAAGATGATGGCAACACCATCACGTCATATCATAAGCAATATATGGACCAGATGATCAAGCACCACTGTATAATGTAACATTTTCTTTTTTCAGCAAGACTTCATCATATTTCATCACTGATTCAATGAGTCATTGGCATGATCTTCTGATTTCATTCAATTAAATCAACCGTCTTTAATCCATGTCTTTACTTATTGAAACATTTGTCCCTATATCCTTTCAGTTTCATCATTTTAGTTCAATTTCTATCATCTTTCCATCATTTCATCATCTTTATATCCATCATATTTCATCATTTTTATATCATTCTAATTTCATCATATTTCCATCATATTTTTCCATCATTTTCCCTTGGCATTTGGCATGTCCGCCAGGTGACATGTTCTGATGCAGGTCTAAGCCTCGCAGGCCGCTGTGGGAGGGCGCGGGAGGGCGCCAGGCGCCAGGTCTCGTGGGTTTTTCGACGGTTGCGAAGCTCGGCCCAGGCGTGGCATCCGATGCATCTCTGTCAGTGAAGCTGAGCCTCAACTTGGACATTCCTTTGCCTGAACTCTTGGCTTGGTTGATGGTGCCTCACTCAGACACAAACCGACGGTAAGCGTTGGGATTCGTTGGGATTTCTGACGACATGCGGTTTTCATCCGAAACGGTTCAAGGTGCAATGTTTCGGTGCTTGTGATCTGGTTTTATTTGAAGCTGATCAAACACTTGCCACGCTGTAGTGCTTAGGATCTTCAAAGGCAAGAGCCAAGTGAGCCAGGCTTTGCAGTGCAGTTGGGCTTGGCACAAGGAAACAAACCTGGGACACTTGACCCAAAACCTCAAAACAGAGAATCCGAAAGGATACGCCATGGATCTACCAGAAGCATTCAAAAGCGAGGTAGTGATTCTACATGATTCTGCTTTTTGGTGAATTGAAATTATTGCTAGATTTTTTTTGCAATCACAATGGCAATCTCTAACTGCAGTTGTTCATAATGATCTTGGATGATTGATTATCTAGGATTTTCTATTCGAACATGTTTAGATAGATGGCCATTGCAAGATATCACAATATTTCGTAATGTCGTAACAAGTAGCAATTGTAGAATCATAGGCCTATGTAAAATAGTCATAATATAGATCTAAGAACATACGGAACCAATCTCGTAGGACTTTCTTATGCCACAAAGATTTTTTGAACCCTAAAAGAACCTATCGTCAACAGACGGTGATCATAGAGCAACTTATCAGAGACTCCCAAAGTACCCTCATAGATATAGCTGATTCTCAAAATAGGGGACCCCCTTCCCAAATCAACCCCAAATAGCCTGTTTTGGATGATCAACGGGCGATCTTAAGGGTCCCAAATTCAAGAAAGAAACAATATATAACAGATATATCCCCTAAAAGATGAAGCTGACACCATTAATCAACCCTTAATCAACCATTAATGCAACCACTAATATCTCAATTAATCAACCATTAATGAACCACCCGAAATCCCCAAGCATTGATCACCACTCCAGTCGTATCCCCAGGGTCCAGATCAGCCCCGTGCCGCGGTTGCAGGCGAAGTGGCGGCCGCTCGGCCCTTCCTGATGCCCGAGGATCCTCAGGCGGGTGAACATTGCTGGGCCACTAGTTTTGTTTGTTGATTTTGGAGTTGATTCAATGGCAAAATAAAGATGGAATCTTTATGGATGATAACTAGTTTTGCTTGTTGATTTGGCTATGGGTCAATATTAAACAGCCAATTTCATGGGGGATCATGACCAACCAATAACAAGGAAAACAAGCTGGTTAATGATAGGGGAACCAGGGGTACGGGGTTTTGACCCATAGCCATTTTGGAGTTGATTCTGTCCAATGGAATCTCATGGATCATTTCATGGATCATTTTGGCGTCCTGAAACCCGCCCTTGCTCATATTTCTTTTCTTTTGATCATTTCGTTCCTCATGTTTCATTCTTGTTTCACTCATGTTTCAGAATGAGCGACGGTGACTGCGCAAAGGCCGAGCCAACAAATGTCCACTTGAGCCTACAAAAACATGTGTGGTTGGGCCAAGCTTGCAGCATTTCACAAGCGTCCTGATGAATGGGCGGTTTGCTCGTCCGAAGGTGCTCTAATAGATCGTGGCACTGAGATTTCGCGCGGTCTCTTTTCATTCCTGGTGGGTAACTACTATGGTTAGCGTTGAAGTAATTAATGACAATTGACAAATAGATACAAATAGTTAGTGATCATGATACAGTTAATTAAGTAATGATCATTTCAATTCACAAGAAGTTCCAGGAGATGATTTTAGATGATGCCTAAGAAACCAACAATTCAATGTTCGCCTTGTCCTTGGGCAGGTTGCAGCGAAGCTCAACGACAAAGTAGCTGCATCAAACGATGATGCACCAAGCACTGAACGGAATGAGGTGGATGGCTGGTTCCGCATGTGGGAAAGCAGTGGATAAGCAGTGGAAATACAACGGAATCATGCGGAAGAGCCATCTTGAGCCAAAGGAAATCAGTGGAAAGTCGGATGAAATTCTTGGAGGAAGGCATTTTTGATCCCAAAGGAAATCAGTGGCGGCATGGTGACAGTAGAACACGATTGATAAAAAAGGTCAGATGCCCCAACCATTGGCGCCAACCAGACGATGAACCACATCAAACTTCGCCTACTGTTTTGAGTGACTTGGTTTTTGACACGCTCAGCCAGCCATGACTCCGTAGCCAAAGGCGAAGCATCGCTTGGATGTGCATCCACTGCGAAAGAAAGTGATAACTTCCACCATAGTCATAGGCCTTGGCCCGCCATGAGCCCACCATGAGCCCACCATGGTCCGCACTCCTCGGACCTCACCGGGGCTTCAGTCTCCCAGGGGCCCCAGGGTATCCCCCGGTCAGGTGGCGATGGTTCAGGCGCAATCACCGCAGCTGTCGGCCTGGGAGATCCTGCCCTTGACCCGGGAGCAGCTGCAGTCCCTCGGAGACGTCGTGGTCTGCGGTGGGAGCCACTGGGCCGGGGGAAGGGCTCCTCACCAAGCTGGATGAGCTACTGATAGCTGCCAGTTGGATCAGTTAAGCCAAGAGCCATTTGAACCACGAAGGGCCAACTGATCATGAACAAAGCAAGCTGCCTGTGGTGCCACTGGCTCACCACTGCCCTTAGGCTAGACTTTTCAGATGGTGATCGAGAGAGAAAGAGAGAGAGAACTTAGTAACTTAGATCTTAGCAACGATAAACCTCTGCAGCCTGAAGCTGACGCTTTTGTGTACCATCAGCCTGTTGGAGGGTGCCATCCCAAAGGGATTGTCGGGGCAGCTGGGAACATCGATTTTGTCAAGTCTTTGACTGATGCGCTTTGTACATGTTAGGGGATCATGGGTAATCAATTGCTAATCAATCTGATCATTACTGCTCATTGGCAACCACATGCAACCACAAAGCATCACTAAGCGCATCTTGAAAGGGATGAACATTGATGACCTTCATTGATCCCCCAAAATGGACCCAAAACTGGTGGACCAAACAATTGAAACAGTGATCCAACAAGTTGATCCCCAAAAAAGGGATCCCACAAAAAAATGATCGACAAAAAGCACATGGATCCACCAGAATTGGATCCAAAAGCGGCGCTTGATCACATCTTCCCCAGGTGCCGCAGCATCCGTGTGACCAATTTGATCCGTGGCTTACGAGCTCGAGACTTGGAGGAAGTCTTTTCCTCGCAGGCGGAACCGGTGGGTCTGGAGCTTCCCCGGTGCCAGTGCCGGGAGCCCGTGGTTGAAACATGGATGGATGATGGATGATATGATGGGTTGAGTCCTGGGTTGACATGGCTTGATTCCTGGGTTGAGATGGGTTTGGACACCTGGGTTGATATGGGTTTTGATTGGTTTCACCTCCAGACATGAAGGTGGTTAGTTGATGTTAGTTGTGTTGAATCTGAAGATGGATGAGCATTAGGGCAATTTCAGAAGTTAACCAATCATCAACCATCAGTAAACCATCAGTGGTTAATGACAATGGGAAAAACATTGGCAACTATCAATTCACCAATATGAAGCAATGAATGAGGAGAGTCAATGATGGACATGGAAATGTTAACCACCTAAAGACTTCCGCAAAAGTGAACGAACCAAGTTTTGCCATTATCCAATATCAACCATCGATGGTTAATGGTGATGTAGATTGATTGGGTGGCCGTTATCGAACCATGAGATGGGCAGTTTGAACAAATTTCAACCATTTCTCAACCTTGAATGGTTGATAAATGTGGATACTACACATTGATGGCTAAACGATTCTCCATGCTGACACGGCCTACCTGACCAGGTGGGGCCTGTGGAAAAGTGCACTGTGTCAGAAGGTGAAGCCCTCATCGCTTTTGGTGAGACCAAGCACGCGTTTTCTGCGGTGCAAAAATACGACGGGAGCGTTCTGGCCCCATGGCGCGCATGCGAATGCCGGCCGGTCAGAATGATCATCGACCATGGCTCAAATACGTTGTTGGGTTCCATATGGTTCCATCCTCAATCAATCCAAGGTATGCCAACCGGGACCCTCCCCCGAGGATCCCAACGTCAAATATGAATCATCTGCAAAAATCCGCGGATTGGTTTGGCGAATTTCGAAGACTGGATTAGTTTGGCACCAGTGATCAGCCAGGGTTTCTTTAGTGAACGGAAGTGCTGTCAGTCTCCTTTCCGATGCTTTCAGGGGTCCTTGGGTCATTTCAGCGAAGGTTTCAGCCTTTAGCAAGTGCTCATGATTTCATCGATTTTTTTGGGGGGGCACTCGAAGTTTTGACTGCGACCAGCTTCGACTCAGGAAGTTTCAGACAAAGATCCTGGCGCGCGAAGCGTGATGCTGATACCGATCCCCTGGCATAGCAGCGGGAGCGCCCTGAGGCAATTGCCGTTCAGCTGCAAGATGCTGCGTTCAGCCCAGCTGAACCTTGAGTTGGTCCAAGGACGAATGAACAATGAATGAACAGCATCTAGAAGGGGTTGCTATGGTGTAACTATAGTCAAATACATTGACATGGCAATACCATGGCAACTATAGTGTAGATTGTGGCATCTAAAGGATTTCTAGGTACCCTTGTCTCGAATATCAACATCCCTCAAGCCTATCACCACACGAGTTGATCCGTTGAACTGACCATCTCTGAGTGCCTCCGAGGTTTGCCGAGTTCGTCCACCGCTTGGAGGAATGTCACTACCGAAGAGGAGATCGGTGGCTCACCCTGGCAGAGGTGCAGAAGGCGCGCCGGTCCTGTCACCGATCCCCACGGTGGGTCCCCGGTGGTGCCCAGGTGAAGGGAGGCAACAACCGGGTGGAGTGCAAGGGCAGCATCATCAAGGCTGGGCCACGGCCATTGTGTGAAGTACCTGATGCCATGCTGATGCCATGCCATGGCAAGCAGGTGGCGCTTCAGGACCCGAACTCGGATGACTGAGAGCTTTGATATCACCGGATGCCCCTGCGGCCGGTGTGCCACAAGTTGCAGTGCTCAGTGGATTTATTGAACTTTTTGTATCGTTTTGTTATGCAGCGCTCAGTTTCTATCATGTTTGATTTGCTTTTTTTTTTCTTTTGTTTTTTTTGGATCATTTTTAGGCAAACAAACTTCTGACTAGTCATAGTGACATAGTGGGTTGTTGTATACCCTATTCTAAGCCATGATTAACATTTGTTGACTGAAATAGCTATTGATCATGACTAATATGAAGAGCTTACAGTCAGTTGTTACCAAAGGACATACGGTTAGTTAATTAGCCACAATTGCCATTGATGGGCAGAGCGTCAACAATGACAGATCGTCAAATCGGTCAAACTTCGACAACGAAGCTAGGTTGTCAAACATGATCATGAAGAAGGATCGTCAAACATGATCATCAAAAAATAGTCATTCGCGATATGTACTCCTGGATCATCAGCAGCGATACTGCTGGTAGTGTTTAGCCTGCGCGTTCGTGCAGCAGTTCAACCATTTTTTGGGGTCATGTGAGCTGAGCACGTGACTTGTCAAATGTGAAGCATCCTTTGCAACCGACCTCCATCAGCGGATGAACTGGACGAGCACGGCACAACTTGACGACTGAACCAACGGATTTGTTCCGACTTTCGGATTTTCAGCAATGTCATGTTTAGCAGTTGCGACTTGAGCAGGACTGCTTTGACTGCCGTGGACCGTTACCAGTGGTGGTGTAAAGGATCCCTTTGCACATAATGTATATGATTGCAAAGAAATCCATCAGTGAGTTCCCCCCTCGCTAATGGCATTGCCGCAAACCTTTGGACACCGGCAAAAAGAACGTCACTGCTCAACCCTCGCGGTGAAACTCCGAAACTCCGAAACTCGCAGATGCCATGCGACGTTTGTGGGACATTTGCTGGCTGCAGATGTTGGATCTCGGCCTTGAGGTGAACCTCGCAGATGCCAAGTCTCCGTGTTCTCCGTCGGGAGCTTGGATCAGTGTCAAGGAAGCCAATCTGCATGGAAACATGGCATGGAAAGCCTGGAAAAGTCATGGAAAGCATGGGAATACATCGATCGCGTAGGATTTTGTGGTAAAGTCATGAATTGTAGGCGTAAATGATGGTTCTTGCATTCAAGTATAGTTCTCTCCCTCTCTACATATGACTTCATCAGCAACCCTTCCCGTCAACCTTGCTGTCACCATCAATTGTGACCACTCTTACTCGAAAACAAGCTTAGCCTTTCTCAAGTGGTACTCGTACGATTAATCCTGGCTGAAACCACTAATTAGTGACATCGTGCTGGCAAGCGGCTGTTTCTTTAGCTTGATGCTTCAGATTCTTGGGAGCCTCACCACATCTCACCACTGTTAATCAAGAACAAATAAGATCTATATTACTCATCAACTATTCATTCACAATTAACTTCAACCACAAACGCAATCAAGTATCCACCATGATCACTTCATTCTTAGCATCGTCTTCCTAGCATGAAAACGCCATTTACATCTATCTGCCAGTGAGATGACATTTACCCACCAATGATCATCGATCATCAGCCATCATCAGCCATCATCAGCCATCATTTGGCCATCATCAGCCATCATTAGCCGTCGTTAGCCACCATCCAACCATCATCCAACCACCATCCGCCATCATCCAACCATCATCACCAGGCAAAATCCATTGGTTTTCTCATCGATCCCAGGCGACGTGCATGACATGCCGAAGGCGAGCGAAGGCACTGACCATCCAGCAGCCACCTGCTTTCACTGTGAATACTCCAGGTGTTGCATCTGAATCAAATATGTAGATACGAAGTATATATACTTAGTATATTGTCACTTGATGTCACTTGATTTTGTGAATCTGGGGGAGGATGGAAACTTGGATGACTACACGGTTGACCTGAAAAGGTTGCGGGGTACCTGGTTGATGCAGTCCATGGTCAACCTATTTGTCCATCCCTCTAGCAATTTACCACAATTTACCTAGCTACTTACTTTGTGTCAAATTGCATACATTTGTCTGCAGTATTCACCTACGTCCAAATCTATCTGCAAGCCATCTCCTTTTGATTTGTGTACTATCCATTTATGTGCCTTCAAACTATTTAGTCTTTCTATCTGTTTTATTTGTTTGACCATTTGTTGTGTTTATTTGTTTATTTGTTCTATATATCTGTTTTATATTATTTAGCTGACTATCCGTGCGCAATTGTCAGCTTTCCAGGTGACGCTGCGTAGATCCAAAAATCGGCCGAATCTGAGAACTGAATCCATCCAAAAATGGAGATTCTTAGTCGGATTCATTGGAATCCTTAGTTATTTTTATTTCGGCGAATCCTTTTTTCCCACACAGGATGCTTGTCCTTTGGCACTTGGAAGGCAATGCTCGTGTGAAAAGGGAAGGCCAGGCTTCAACAAGCATCCCAATGTGCCAGGATTTAGTTTTTGTCATCATGTTGCTGCCAGACGCAGCAACTATGGTGCAAGTGACCGTCCAAGGAACCAACAAAACACGCAGAATATGCTTGCAAAGGCTAGCAGTTAACCTATTCAACTGATTCCCAATCTAGAAGATCCATCGGTTTTTAGTAGTTATATACAGGAAGGCAAGGAAGAAAGTGATGACCTCGTACAAGCCAAGCAAGCTAAGAATCATCTGAAGTTGAAAACTCTTATTGGCTGTGCCAAGCAATGCCAGTTGAGGATGCCGCTCCAAAGTGTGCACGGCACCACCCCTGGCAAAAGCTGTGGCTGAAAAACGGCGGATGGGCAACTTGTGCGTTTGGCCAGGGGGCGGGTGGAATGTGTCCAGGATGCCAGGGGCAGTGGTATGATGTGGTATGCTCTCTTGCAATGTGCTTGGTTCCCATCCTCTGTGAGAATATCCCAGAACACTTCACCCTGTCAGCGTTCTCACCCAGCTCAGAGGGAACTGGAAGTCCAGCAGAAGTCAGGCAGAAGTCAAGCAACACAGTGGCGAATGAGTTCGTTTCCAGTGGCAATGTTGGCCAAGCCATAGGCAGATGAAACAAACATCACATGCCCACAGGCCCTGTTTCCAGGAACTATGGCATGCAGAGAATATATACTTCGTCGGTGACTGTTGGTAGGAACCCGGTTTGCAGCGAAGGGATCAACACCCATGAGATTTCATGAGATTTCTCTTCCATGGAGCCAGTGGCATCCGAGAATCAGAATGACGAGGCGTGCCAACTTCGGAGGGTTTTTGGAAAACAGAGGCGTGCCAAGCTATCCGTTCAGTTGGCTCACCAGCTTCACACCTTCCTTGAGTCACAGGAGAGGAGCAGATTTGAAGATCTGAGGATTGAGCTCCTGCTGCAAGAGAAACTGTGGGCAGTGGAGGCTTCAAAGCTGGAAAGGGAGCTGGGCAGCTTTGGCATCAGCAACGCATCACATCGCACGAAGATCGGTTCCTCCAGTGCGGCACCTTTCGACTCTGCTCTCCCTGTCAGCGAGGCTGACGATGCCAGCGCAGTGGTGTGGAGAGGTCATGGATCACGTGGTGCTTCACGCGGTGCTTCACGTGGCGCAGGTTGTTTTTGTGTCGCGTGTTGGGGCTCCAGAGATCCCTCGGGTGTTCCCTGCAGATCCGCCATGGCTCAGACGGGGCAACTCCCCCGGGAGATCGGCGCAGCTCCGGTGGAGGCTCCGGTGGTCGTGGCTCCGAGCATCGATGCCCTGGTGGGTGGCGAGGCCGACGCGGCGGCGTGGAGCGACTTTCGGGAGCACCTGCAGCTGCTGCTGGCGGCGCGCGTCAACGTCATGGCTGCGGAGAACTCCTTGCAGAGCCTGGCTGAGGCTGCAGCCATGGCATCAACGGCCGTGTCCGAGCCAGGTGAGGACCCAGGTGACCCAAAGCTTGGAGAAAACTTGGGGCATAGAGCCATGGAGACTTCCATCAAATCTGCAGGGCTCAAGCAGCTCATGGCTTTGAAACCGGCACCACTGTTTGGTGCAGGTGGCGATGTGCAAGAGAGCCAGGATAGAAAGGTGACCAAACCGAAAGATGTCAATAAAACAGGTGGCATCTCCAAGGTGCAGCAGGGCTTGAGCAGCATCCTCACTGCAGTGGAAGATGATGTCTTGGAGGATGTACCAGTCCATAAAGCTGTGGAAGAGAAGCAGGAGCAGGAGCAGGTGGAGCTGTCAGATGAGATGACGGAGGAATTTGCCAACAGTCTGTTGCAGATGGCTGAGGCCCGAGCCGCCCTCCTGGAGACTGAAGTCGAAACCACTGGAGGCGAGTCCAGCGTTAGCAACGCCAAGAAGTCCGAAGACGTGGCAGGGCCACTTGATGCAGTTGACCCAGGTGAAGTCTCCAGGGCTGGCGATGCTGAACCCGTGCAGCAAGATGCGGTAGATACACCTCCCTCCCAGACTCAGCAGATGGAAGAGGCCAAACCAAGAGAGTCAGAAGTGACAGCAGCTCCTGTGCCAAAAGCAGATCGAGCAACGCTGCGAAAACAACGAGAAGCAAAGCTGCAGCAGTGGCAAAAAGCCTCGGATTTCCTGAGAAACTCCGAAGATCCTGGTGCGGTGCAGCTGTCAGAGCTGGTGCTGGAAGCAGAGTTTGCCCAACGTCGGCTGCACGAAATGCGGAAGCACCGCAGGGTGCGGATGCGGCTGCACACAGCTCCGGGTGAACGCTTGGAGTCGCTCCAGGTGCGATCTCAGAGAGCTTTGGCTATGGCCTTGCACCCGCCCTGGGAAGATTTGGACGGGTCATCTGACAGGTCCCAAAAGATTGAACGGATCTTGCAGTCCTCACACCGCGTCAAGAGCCAGATCTTCAGTTTGACTGCCTGCACCGAAGCCGTCGTTGCGGCATATGATGCTGAACGAAGCCATGTCATGGAGCTGTTTGAGATGCTGGTTGAGCTAGACCCAGAGGGTGAAGCACAGCGCCGAGAGCAGAGCAAGCAGAATGCATTGCAGGCGTTGGAACGCGAAGTCGCCAAAGCTCTTCGATCCATCAGTGAGTGTCGCAGGCTTTTGCTGGATCTTTTCGATAAGGGTGCCGTAGCGAAGAAACGCGTCAAGGACCACACTTCGCCCAACACCAAAGCCCCGGAACCCAAAGTGGATGAGAGACGCAGAAGTGCATGGGCTAAGGTGTACGCTGATTTGCTAGACATTGAAGCGAAGAATTCCACCACCATTACATTGAAAACATCCCAAGGTGTCGCTTGGGCAAAAACCTAAGTGATGATCTTGGTGATGCTGTACGCAACGGAGCTTAGGGCACGATGGATAGCAGGTGGATCTGGGCCTTTCATGGCCTACGTGTTCCAGTCGTACCTTCCCCTGTGACAGGGTGGCGGAGCGGACACGAATGGTGGCACCTGCACGGGCCATCCATCAGTCTGTGCATACGTCTTCACGCACGTGCGATTCTCAGGCTGGGACGTCAACGTGACAGTGGCAATGTGTTGCAATGAGTCAATCTCACATGATTTCAGGCCATGTCCAGGAATGAGTTGCCATTGCACCCTGTCAGGTGCAGCAGAATATGCCATCCAGAGCGCAGAGATAGATGGGATTTGGGTTCCACTACCCTTTCCCATTGTGATTGCTCCTTCGGATTTCACTGTGTGATGGCAGAAGATGCAACAAAAAGGCCGTGAAGGCAGCAGAGAAAGAAGTCTCTTTAGTGCACTCAGCTTGCTGTTTCTACGAGCCAAAATGCAGCATCCGCATGGAAGCTTGTCGCCAATGATGGGATTTTTCATGCTTTTTCTTGGCTGGGCTCGCAAAGAAACCATCGATTGAATAAATTGAAGCCAGCTTTCATGTGCTGAACCATGCTGCCGAACATGAGCCCTGGGCGGCATTTCGTTCCTCCAGGCAGTCCAGGAATGTTGGACATGTGACATATTTGACTCCAGTATATCTTCATCATTTACTCCCACTGTTCGCCATGGCTGATTAACTCTGCGCCTCGTGTGATTGGTAGGCTCCGCTGTAAGCGCTGCCAGCATTGTATGTGGCCCTCGCAGCTGAACGCAGCTGAACGCAGCGCGGCGCTCAACTTCTGATGGTCACCAGGGCCCAGCGGTCGAGGTCGAGACTGGCATCGTTGTTGCTGGCGTTCTTCGTGCAGCAGTTGGCCTTCACAGCTCCAGGATACCATGGCCAAAGCTTGCCTGGTCGCATCCTGAGACGCGCTGAGTCATCGGATTCCAGGGATGAAGTTCTGCCAGCTGCTTCCGTTGAGGGGCACCTCCTCGCTTCAAATCTGACCGGTACTGAGCTGCTGAATGTTTTGAGGGAGGCACCTCGGCAGGGAGATGCTCGGGTGAAATCTGCGGAGGTTCTCAGATGTCTCACTGCCAATGGCATGGAGGGAAGCAAGGGCGCCATCTCCTGCACAGATGCCGTGGACTTCACGTCACTTGGGCTTGAATTCGGGGTGGCTTTGTGTTGTCATGGTTGATCCAAAGGATCTAGCTTCATTGTTGTAATTTGACGAGGTGATTACTGCACTTCATCTAGATTGCAAACATTTGAAGTCCAAGAAATTACAAGATCAAAGCTTTTGAACTTTTGACCGCTTTTGACATTTGCGAATTCTTTTTTCCTGTGGGTTCCGTTTCTGTGCTCAGGAAATCGCTGTGGAGAGGAAATCTTCGACTGCCGAGGGAGGTCGAGCTGGACTTGACCAACCTGGGTGCTGCATTGATCATCAGCCTGGACGATGACCAGGATGGGGTTTTGTCCCTGGACGAATTCATCGAGTATGCGGCGGTGATGGTACAGCTGTCCGATTCGCAGGAGCGGGTACTGTGGCAGGAGATGTTCCACACAGGTGGTTTCTCAACACAGGGGACCCCACAGCTATCATCCAATATCAGTGATGGTTGGAATAATGTACCATCCAGTACTTGGGGTGTCCCGCTGCTTTGAGAAAGCACCATATCGGAAGATCCATCTTCATACGTCTGCAATATTCGATGGATTACTGTACCAGCATGTGCCCCATTTACTTGTGGTGAGCTGGTGGTGGTTTACTCAGCCTTTGAAGAGATATTGATATATATATATATATATATTGATAACCATGATCATGGACAACCCTATGATGACCACAACCAACATATTACCAAGATCAGTGAACCAGATATGCTATCACGAGCCATGAGCGAACCCAGCATCGGCCCCAGCTTGGTCCAGGACGCGCCCAGCCACGATGACGACCTGAACCTGGACCTGCTGTTGAACCTCACGACGCCGGTCTTAGCCAAGCCGACATTTCTTGCCATTCTCCGCCACTGGGCCCAGTGCGTGTAGTGGTCATAGTGGCGGAGAATCTGGCTGGGGAGTTAGGGTATTGTACTTATGGATGCTTATGGTTATTAACCATGAATGGTTATACCATGTTATGCCAAATGTTGAATCAAGTCTAACTGCTTCATGGCCATGTGGCGATGGGGAGAAGGAGAGAGAGCATTATGGTCATTGTTTTTGGGAATGGTCATTGAGTTAATCTCTCGTTTTTTGTTTGACATCTGTCTGACAAGTAGTCACAGGTTACTTTTTTGATTGTTGGATGTGGTCCAGCCACCTGTGAATGGACCCTGACGGGCTTTTGTTCGGATCAAGTTCCCGTTGTATGCTGTTGTTCAACAGGCGTACTTTCACATCCATCGCCTCTCAACACACTGGTTTTTGTGTTCTTTTGAGTTTGCGCGATCAACTTTGGGTTGGAGTCAACCTGTAAAGTTTAGTAAGTTTGGAGTTGTTTTGATCATGATCAACGCTATGCGGCATGGGAGCGTCGAGAAGCAGTCAGCTTTGGCATCGCCAATGTTGCAACAGCTAAGGCAAACTTGGTCGGGTTCTGCGAGAATTCTCCGACAGCCTGGACATGCTGAGTGCAGACATCAGGCTGGGCTTGAAGGCAGAACGATTGGCCTGGGGGGGTGGTTTCTCAAAACAGTGGTGCCCTCCAAATCATCCACTACTTGTAGCAATCATTATATGAGTAATTAACACATTCCAACCATTTTTGCTTGTAATGCAAGTAAGAAACCCACCATTTTGTGGCTAACAAGCAGGGTGATCAGGATGATTGGCCTTAGGGGTACCCCAAGCCCTGGCTGGGTGGGGAGCTCCACCCTGGCAGGTCCAGCTGCAAGATGTTGTCCAAGCGCCTGGCCTTGCTGGGGGATGACTTGGACGCCGTTCCGCTGCAGAGCTACGAGTTGGCGCTGCTCAGTCGGGCTGCCAGCGATGCCGTGACCCTGGCGGCTCGGGTGAAGCTGTGCCCAAGGGAGACCCATGGGAGACCCATGGGAAGCCCAGTGACATACCACATCCAAACCTTAGTGATATACCAAGACATGCCAGACATGGCCATACATGTTGCTATGTTATGTTATACTAACTTGGGGATGTGGGTGTTCGATGGTGTATGTGCGATGATTGGGAGTGATCACCAGGATTTGGACTGCAAACACAACAAATCGGAATGCAGGAACTGGAACAAGTGGATACAGGATACAGGGTAATTTCTAGGTATTTTGGTGGATCCATGTGGTTCCTAATGTGAAACAGTGCTCCACCATGTGTCATCCATCGTGCTATGGGGTAAAGGTTGCAATGCCAAGTGCTCAGGTGCCTTTCACTGCGATTCTGCCTTTGGCGGGACAGGCTGCTCGCAAGCAGCTGAAACTCTTGGGCGTCAGCTAGTGTTGTTTCATCTAGCCAATGGTGATCGCGGCTATCACTGATGATGACTGGTATATCCATGGTGATCACTGGCAGGTCCATGGTGATGTTTGGTAACCACTGGCATATCTATGGTGAGCCGAGGTCTTTCTGTTTTGGCTCATCAAGACGACCGCACCCAAGCTTTTGCCTTCATCCTTTTCTCCGCTACGGCTGCAGCTGGCGCAAGCGCGCCGTGACGTGAGGAAACATCCAGAGTTCAAGGACGGCAGCGTGGCGTGTTGCGCAACTTTTGAAGTCGCAAACGCAGCGCATCATCTTCTGTTGACTGTCGGACGGGGTTGGTTGGAAACATGATCAACTTATGTGATAATTTGTGATGATTTGTTACTATTATTACGACTTGTTTTTTGTGACATGTGTATGGCATCTTGGGAAAAAGCACTGACAACTTTGGTTCCACTGTTTCGAGTGAATGTGGAACCTACTGCTGCTCCCCCAGTGAGCCAATCAGCTTGCACGCGACACGAATGCGCCCGCGGCTTTAGGACTGGACGCTTTACGGGGAGGCATCGGAGGACCGCAGCGCGGCCGGCTGGGTGCTACTTTTTGGATTCAGTGAATGCAGACAGATACGCAAACCTCTTGGTGCTGATGGTCAGCAGTCATTCCAACGAATTCTAAGGATATGCTTGCTTAGTGATACGATGTAACAGGTAAAATGTATCACATTCTTTCACGAAACGTTCGCCCGCAGCAATTTAACCATTCTAATCACCATCTCCAAACATAATCAGTTGTCATTTAGCATCATTTGACCGGCTTGGCAGGCAGTTGACGCAGCAGTGCTGGCCATCTTCCAAGAGACAAATGCCTCCGCTGCCGCTGGAGCCATCCGGAACCTCTTTGAGGAGCTGGTCATTCAGTGGTTGATGGCGAATGGTTCAATGATGTTTATTCTAAATAATGGTTAGATTGTTAAATGATGAATTAACAACCGTAAATGTGGCTAATGGTTGAATCATGTCTAAATGATGGTTGAATGATGAGCTAACAAAATGATGGTGAAATGATTAATGAACAATGGTTTACTGCAAATGATGGTTCACGTTGGATGTTTGATGAGGGTGAATTGAGAATGGTTAAGTGAGTTATAAGTTATACAAATGATGGGTTCGCAATGGTCAATGGATGTTAGTTTAAATGATAGTGACTGGCTAATGATAGCGATCCACGGGCTACTATTCTTCTCCTAGCTTCATCAACATCTCCAGCCCATTGTAATGCCGGTATTGATTGAGTCACGAATGCTTGTCACTGTGATGTCACTTGGTTGGCCAGCTATCAACCTTGTGCCCTACGTGACCCAAACGTTTTGGGCATTCAATAGAAGGTTCCAGTAGTGTCACACATGCCATCGGCAGCGGCTGAACCATCCGCTGACAGCGAGTCCTATGGAGGAACTGGACGAAGACAATCAGCATAACATCAATCATAGCGCCTTGGGCGTAACGTTGGCAGCTGAAAGTTTTTTGCTCTGCTTGTTTCGTGCCGAGTTCGGCACAACATCGACCCACTGGGTACATAGGTATTGACGGACTTGCTGTGTTTGCAGTGAAGTTGAGTGTTGGATGGCAGCGTCCCTAACATGTAAGTTTCCCTATGAAAAATAACAGCAGTCAACAGAAAATGACGGATCGATTGTCAAGGCGTGGGTTTCTCATGGTTTCTCCTTCATGGTCCACTCCTCGTTTCTGTCGCTCAGGTACGGTCTTGAGCATCGTCCAAGCATTCTGGAGCGGACGCCTCAACCTGCCCAAGAAAGGCATGGAGGACTTTCGAATGGACGCGTGCTGCTCTCAGATTTCAGAGCAAAATGGGCCCACCCATTCCAATGTGACATCTTGGTTTGCGGAAAACTGCGCACTTTAGGGGTGCCCGACATATTGAAGTGGACATATTAATGAGACAAAGCGTGCAAACATTTTTTGAGATACCCAGCAGAAGACCACCCACAGCTTCTGAAAGAGCATGACTACTTGGGGCTATGCTGCACGCTTTGGTGAACACTGAAGAGCCATGCTTTCGCCAGGTCAGCACTTATGGTGGTCGTTGATCGCCGACGAAGTGGTTCCTTCACCTTGGGCGAATTCACCGAGTTCTTCGAGACTCTGGTCGAAGTGGCACGGACCTATGACACCGTGGCTCCCAACCTCACGGAAACGCAGTTCCTTCGCCGTATCAACGACGTGTCGGACAGTTTCTTCACATTCCTTCGGGATTTGCGCTACGGGATCTTCGTGGTGAAGAAACGTTTCAAAGGAAAGCTGTCTTTATTGGAGCAAGCCATGTTGAGGCGAACTGCCAGAGATGTCCTGTCACTTCTGCCCTATGTGGTTCTAGCTCGCAGTTTCTTGACACCCGCGTTGAAGATCTTCTTGTGCATCCTCCTTTGGAAGAACGTGCCCGTTCTAAGCCCATCTGCTTCCACGGAACCCCGGCAGCGTTTTGCTCGCGCATGGGCGTCAATTGCAGTGAAGCAACGGTCTCGTGCAATGACTGGCTGGCAACTCTTGGAGGGCAGTTCAGCA
>VSDK01001005.1:267777-286965 GCA_009767595.1 Symbiodinium kawagutii | reverse complement strand
AAGCCAAGGGAACTGGTGTAAGAAAAGGGAGCTCCAGGTACCAGATGATATGAGCCTCCTTACGATTTTTGTTGTGTCCGGTGTCATTGTCTTGTTGTGTTGGACCTAAAACTGGTGTTTGCATTTGTTTTGTCGGCTGCGGGGTTGTCTTTGCAGGCGATCTGATCGGCGACATCAAGAGGGCAACTGATAACAGATCGCAAAGGCAACAGGTGAAGAAGCTCTTTTCTGAATTTGACGAAGGAGGTGGAACGCTCACCTATGGACAGGTTTTTGCCATTGTCAAACCCTTGATCCGAGGAAGGGACTGTCTGAATGAGTTAGGCTTGATCATTCAGATCGCATCTGACAATGACGGGGCTGTCACAGAGCCCGAGTTCGTGGAATTCGTGGAATCCCTACTGATTGCCCAGAAGATTTGGAAAGCCCCAGAGCCGGATGTCAAAGATATCAAGCTGGAGACAAGTGGCATCACAAAAGTCTCATGGAACGCCTCTTTGCAACAGAAGTTCCAGAACTTTCGAATGAAGGTGGTGAAACGTGTGAAGAAAGAGGTAAGAGAATTGATGGACAGCGTGTCTATGATCAGTTTGGATTTCGCATATTCTGCGGCACTGCTCAGAAGTCCTGGCAATTCGTCGACGGGCACCAGCCGCGCTTGGGACTCTCGCTTTTCACCGGTTGAGCGTGCATGGCTCCGGAGGACTGTGAAAGATGTGGTCCTCTTCCTGCCCATTGCAGCGATCATCATCGCTCCACTGACGCCAGCCGGGAACTAAGATGGACTAAGCACCACAGCGACAGCCACCCATAGCTATACCATGCTATACTCATAGCCACCCACAGTTGCCACAGCCGCAGCCTCTCAGAGCTGGGCTCCAGATGTGTTGTTTGAGGTGGGTACTGCCATCGTCATTGCCATCTTCAAACGCGCCGTTCCTTCCCTCGTGCCTTCCTCCTTTCGCAGACCGCGCTTGGAGTTGATGTGACTTGGCAGAGTCGGGTCGAATGTCTTGTTGGAGGTGATGTCTTGTCGCGATTTCCTAGGATTTCAATGCATCTCATGCAACATGTTTCGTATTTTGTCAATTTCTGGCTGGAAGAATTCTGTCATCAACAGATGGATCTCCATGAGTTCAAAGTCTTCCCTTGGAAGAAGTGTATCCAGTGACTCAGATGACCCATGTCCCAGGAGTGCCAGACGCAAACGGCCGAGCCCGGAAGCTGCGAAGAAAAAAGTGCTGCAACCGAGTGGAGCGCCCTGGTGGGCCAGCCATGGAAGCATGGAGAACTGGGTTGCATATGATCACATGTGTCCACAGTTTCTTTGATTTTGAGTGGTTTTGGGATTAGATTGATCTACCAAATGTCATCAAAATATATCCAATATGAAATATTCAAGTCTTGGTAGGGGACTTATAAGCCAACAAAATAACATGAAACACATTGAATCACGATAACTTCACCATAAGCAAAGCACCTGAGGCTGTGGATGTCTGGGCTGGTGTCAGGTTTTGCATGTCATACATGCGACCATGCCTGCAGATGCATTCGTCAAGCCTGGCGTTGTGTGCAAATTTTGTAGCTCAAGCTGAGTTGAGATCAATTTCTCAACCGGGCTACTGGCACACCTAGCCATGAGCTATGAGACAGCCGACTCGCAGAAGGAGGAGTTCCGCAAGTACTTGGAGAAACTTGCCTCAGGAGGGATGCTAACGGGCACCTGTGTAGGCATGTATTCATGCATGTAACCACATTTTGCTGAGAACAACTGAATGTTTTAGCTGGGTCGTTGTATCAAGCCGACAATGCAAGGACTTTGGGGCTGTATGTTGCCCAGTATAGTGTGCTGGTGTAGGCGTTGGCCGTTTCCTGATGTGTTGCGTTCACCACACCGCTTGTGCGGTATTTTTCTTCCACTCCCGCAAAGTGTGCAGCTGCGTCGGGTTGCATGGTGTCCCATGGCATCCATGCAGCGCCGGTTTGAATATATAGGCCAGTTTCACGTTTCCTGGCTTACATGAAGTCTTACTATACCTTACTGAATCCTACTCAGATGTTGTTTTCTGGGGCCACCACGAGACTTGTTTCGCCGGAACATGTCACAGAAGTAGTTGAGAAACCTAACCACTAGCTAGCTGTAAACAGGACTCCTAACAGGACCAGCAATTTCTTTTGATCACCACTCCTGTGCCGTCCATGAGTTGTCCCCGACTTGTCCATGCTCTACTCTCATTTGGTTCGCGAAGGACCATTTTTCTAGTATAGGCTTTCCTGAACTTCCATTCAGTGCTTCACAGCACAGCCTGCCCAAGACCCTGGGATGTCTGAACAAATCCCATTTGCAGCTTCTGGTAAGCCACATGCCAAAGAGACCCGGCTAAGGAAGAATGGCATAATCTCGCAGCTTACTCGTGTGCTGGTGGGCCTGTATGAGGAACCTGAACGGCCCGGAAATGTGCACGGCTAAGCATGCGAAGTCAAGCAGCACTTGAACTTGAACTTTATGATCTAATGTGAGATGGCTTGACATGAATGCCCCTTGCCCAAGAATGCCGCGAGCGAACTGAGGCCATCGACTACATCAAAAAGTATTTAGGAGCACCAACAGGCCCAAGTTATCCTAAGTTGATCCGTCCATACCAAAGTAACCAAGTGATGGTTGCAGCAGTCCTGGAAATTGATGCAAACCCAAGCAAGTTTGTCACAATTTTCCCAGCATCCCATGGGAGTTGCATGTTGCAGGTGTCGATGTTGAGGAGAGCGTTCGATGTCATTCGATGTCATTCTTTAGATTTTGTTCCAAGAATCTGTTGTAAACAATTTGTTGAACTTATTTCAGCTTCTTTAAGATGATTGGTTTGTCTTCCTGCTGCAGCCATAGCTCCAGACTGGCGCATTTGCCCTGATGTTTCAGGAGCTGCGGGCAGATAATGATGAACTGCGGCGGCAGAATGCAGAATTGGAGTCAAAGGATGAGAGCTTAGAAGGGGGCACTGATTCCGTAAAGTCCAGCAGACTGTTCCGCATGTGCGATCACTGAGTGTCTATGCGTATTTTTCTGAGTATCTATGCCTATTTTCAAAAGGTAACATGATGTAACATGGTGCAAAGCGTTGAGTCCGCTGAGCTCAGGTTGCAAGCCTCACACAGCAACTGAAAGAGCTTCAAACAGAGCAGGAAGAGCAGGATGGATGACACATCCTGGCACTTGCCTCAAGGGAAGGCCCCATAGGTGGTCACATGTGACCAGCAGATGTTGGTTTTTTTGGTCACAAGATGTGAGGACCTTTTGCCACAGACGTGCTTTGCTTGTCTTCGCCCATCATTTGCGATATGGACCCAGGTGTGCCGCTGCTCCGGTGGCTGTGAATGTCTCTGAATGCAAGACCCAGGCCGCAGTTTCCAGCACGCAACTGTCTCCATGTTACGCGGGTAGGCCTTCAGCTTGTGAAATATGTTGAGCATTGATGTGCATTGATGTGCATTGATGTTCTCAGTGCGAAGCCGGTGAATTTTCCGATGGTGTTGTGCAGGGCGATGCAATGTCTGAGCCTTTCAAAAGGCTAGTTCCTTGAGCGCCGCCAAGTAGCCATGCTTCGGCTAATGCACCAGCTCAGGCACTTGAGAGGCGCATGAAGATCCATTCGAACAAGTTAAAGCACATTCACACCACCACAGGAACATACACATCCTATCCATTCCTATCCTATATATCTAAACATTATCCCAACATTTTCTAAAACACAAATATCATAAGGTGCTGATTGCCAGCTTGGTGCTGGCAACGTGGCCTTTGTACTTGCAGGTCAAAACGGCCTGCCTATCAGAACAGGCCACTAGGAAGTATGCTTTGCATTGCATTGCTTTGCTGACTATTCAGCCTCGTAGACGTGTCGCTTTCGTTCTCCTGATATCTCCTGATCCTTTTCGGAACCCACGTGGATCAATCCAAAGCTTCAAACTTCGCAATATCAGGAGATCATAGTGCGGCATTGCATGCAAGAGGCCTGTGAATCCTGCGAGCTGGGTGTTAGCCCCGGACTGACCAAAAGGCTTGTTGTTGAGTGATGGGCGGAGGGAGCAAGAGAGAGAGAGAGAGAGAGAGAGAGTGCGAGACAGACAGAGAGAGTGAGAGAGAGAGAGAGAGAGAGAAAGAGAAAGAGAAAGAGAAGGGGAAGGAGAGAGTTCTTTCTTGCGTTGAGAGACCAGCTCTCCACAGAGAGAGGTCAGGAGATAGATTTCAATTAGATATTTCTAGGCATATAGAGATAGATACAGGCGCACGCGCAGATATTTAACCATATTGTACACAAGCATCCTGCCCCGTCGCACCCCCCTTTGATCAGTGTCAAGAGCCCAACCGGGCAAAAGTTGCAGCATGTCAGAGGTGATCATAGCAGTTTTGTCAAGCCTGGCGTTGTGTGCAAATTTTGTAGCTCAAGCTGAGTTGAGATCAATTTCTCAACCGCGCTACTGGCACACCTAGCCATGAGCTATGAGACAGCCGACTCGCAGAAGGAGGAGTTTCGCAAGTACTTGGAGAAACTTGCCTCAGAGGGGATGTTCACAGGAATCCACGCAAGCATGTTGAAAGTTCAGAGTCATTTTAAAAGCGCAGAAGTGCGCCCGCATTGCAACCATTTGCAACCAATGATTCAGCCTGCATGTGTGTTTGTGACGCTTTCTTCCAGTCACATGCCAAAGAGACCCGGCTCAGGAAGAATGGCATAATCTCGCAGCTTACCCGTGTGCTGGTGGGCCTGTATGAGGAACCTGAACGGCCCGGAAATGTGTGCTGCTAAGTGTGGAAGGTCGCACTTGAACTAACTTGAACTTACTGGAACTAGAACTTACTGGAGCTTTATGATTTAATGTGAGCTGGCTCGACATGAAAGCCCCTTGCCATCCCTTGCCCAAGACTGCTGCACGTGAACTGAGGCCATCGACTACATCAAAAAGTACTTGGGAGCTCCCACAGGCCGAAGTTGATCAGAGCACACCGCAGCGACAAAATGGCACTTGAAGCACCCCAAAACTACAGAGCACTTGACCAAATTTGTCAACGTTTACCAGTATCACACGGTGTCCTTGGATCGTTCAGGTGTCGATGTTGAGGAGAGCGTTCGATGTCATTCTTCCGATTTTGTTTCAAGAATTTGTTGCAAGCGGTTTGTTGAACTTATTTCAGCTTCTTTAAGATGATTGGTTTGTCTTCCTGCTGCAGCCATAGCTCCAGACTGGCGCATTTGCCCTGATGTTTCAGGAGCTGCGGGCAGATAATGATGAACTGCGGCGGCAGAATGCAGAATTGGAGTCAAAGGATGAGAGCTTAGAAGGGGGCACTGATTCCGTAAAGTCCAGCAGACTGTTCCGCATGTGCGATCACTGAGTGTCTATGCGTATTTTTCTGAGTATCTATGCCTATTTTCAAAAGGTAACATGATGTAACATGGTGCAAAGCGTTGAGTCCGCTGAGCTCAGGTTGCAAGCCTCACACAGCAACTGAAAGAGCTTCAAACAGAGCAGGAAGAGCAGGATGGATGACACATCCTGGCACTTGCCTCAAGGGAAGGCCCCATAGGTGGTCACATGTGACCAGCAGATGTTGGTTTTTTTGGTCACAAGATGTGAGGACCTTTTGCCACAGACGTGCTTTGCTTGTCTTCTCCCATCATTTGCGATATGGACCCAGGTGTGCCGCTGCTCCGGTGGCTGTGAATGTCTCTGAATGCAAGACCCAGGCCGCAGTTTCCAGCACGCAACTGTCTCCATGTTACGCGGGTAGGCCTTCAGCTTGTGAAATATGTTGAGCATTGATGTGCATTGATGTGCATTGATGTTCTCAGTGCGAAGCCGGTGAATTTTCCGATGGTGTTGTGCAGGGCGATGCAATGTCTGAGCCTTTCAAAAGGCTAGTTCCTTGAGCGCCGCCAAGTAGCCATGCTTCGGCTAATGCACCAGCTCAGGCACTTGAGAGGCGCATGAAGATCCATTCGAACAAGTTAAAGCACATTCACACCACCACAGGAACATACACATCCTATCCATTCCTATCCTATATATCTAAACATTATCCCAACATTTTCTAAAACACAAATATCATAAGGTGCTGATTGCCAGCTTGGTGCTGGCAACGTGGCCTTTGTACTTGCAGGTCAAAACGGCCTGCCTATCAGAACAGGCCACTAGGAAGTATGCTTTGCATTGCATTGCTTTGCTGACTATTCAGCCTCGTAGACGTGTCGCTTTCGTTCTCCTGATATCTCCTGATCCTTTTCGGAACCCACGTGGATCAATCCAAAGCTTCAAACTTCGCAATATCAGGAGATCATAGTGCGGCATTGCATGCAAGAGGCCTGTGAATCCTGCGAGCTGGGTGTTAGCCCCGGACTGACCAAAAGGCTTGTTGTTGAGTGATGGGCGGAGGGAGCAAGAGAGAGAGAGAGAGAGAGAGAGAGTGCGAGACAGACAGAGAGAGTGAGAGAGAGAGAGAGAGAGAGAAAGAGAAAGAGAAAGAGAAGGGGAAGGAGAGAGTTCTTTCTTGCGTTGAGAGACCAGCTCTCCACAGAGAGAGGTCAGGAGATAGATTTCAATTAGATATTTCTAGGCATATAGAGATAGATACAGGCGCACGCGCAGATATTTAACCATATTGTACACAAGCATCCTGCCCCGTCGCACCCCCCTTTGATCAGTGTCAAGAGCCCAACCGGGCAAAAGTTGCAGCATGTCAGAGGTGATCATAGCAGTTTTGTCAAGCCTGGCGTTGTGTGCAAATTTTGTAGCTCAAGCTGAGTTGAGATCAATTTCTCAACCGCGCTACTGGCACACCTAGCCATGAGCTATGAGACAGCCGACTCGCAGAAGGAGGAGTTTCGCAAGTACTTGGAGAAACTTGCCTCAGAGGGGATGTTCACAGGAATCCACGCAAGCATGTTGAAAGTTCAGAGTCATTTTAAAAGCGCAGAAGTGCGCCCGCATTGCAACCATTTGCAACCAATGATTCAGCCTGCATGTGTGTTTGTGACGCTTTCTTCCAGTCACATGCCAAAGAGACCCGGCTCAGGAAGAATGGCATAATCTCGCAGCTTACCCGTGTGCTGGTGGGCCTGTATGAGGAACCTGAACGGCCCGGAAATGTGTGCTGCTAAGTGTGGAAGGTCGCACTTGAACTAACTTGAACTTACTGGAACTAGAACTTACTGGAGCTTTATGATTTAATGTGAGCTGGCTCGACATGAAAGCCCCTTGCCCAAGACTGCTGCACGCGAACTGAGGCCATCGACTACATCAAAAAGTACTTGGGAGCTCCCACAGGCGAAGTTGATCCGAGCACACCACAGTGACAAAGTGATGGTTGAAGCAGTCCAGAAATAGATGTCCATCCAAGCGACTTTGTCACAATTTACCCAGCATGCCGTGGATGTTGCATATTGCAGGTGTCGATGTTGAGGAGAACGGCTGATGTCATGCCGATTAATCATTTCCAAACATCTATGAATCAGTGCAGTCAGCTTCCAGATTGGCAGCATGATGGGATTACTGCAAATATGTTGCTGAAAAATCAGCAATCTCAGTGGCTGAATGGTGCTGAGCTTCCACCGGATTATGGGGTGGTGCGAGCTGCAGGGGTATCACTTTTGCAATTCAGGAGCTGCGGGCAGATAATGATGAACTGCGGCGCCAGAATGCCGAATTGGAATCAAAGGATTGGGACTTAGAACAGCCATTTCATGAAACTTTTGCACCTTCAATTGTCATTTGATCAATTTGTTGGTCTCGCAGTGGGACTGGGTCTGGAGCAAAAGTGTCAGCTTGTAGATCCACCATCATGAGTGTGGAGCAATCTTCAGAGGCAGTCTTGGCGAATCCATACAGGGAGTGAGAATCAGCATAGTAGATCAAAAACACCAAAAATCATCGTAATGCAGGTTTATCTCGAGCGTTTTTCACACAATTTGGTTCCATACTAGTTCTATCCAAAAACACCCTCCCCAAAAGCGACGGCCCACCGAGCCATCCCGAAACCTTGGAAGCAATACCCCAAAAAAAGGGAAAGGTGAATCTCTCGGAAAATCCTCATTGAACCCCTCATGATGCAAATCTTCATTGAATCCCTCTACGAAAATGGCTTTTGATTCATGATGCACTTGCGTGTTTTGAGGTTGCAAGCCTCACTCAGCAACTGAAAGAGCTTCAAACAGAGCAGGAAGAGCAGGATGGATGACTTATCCTGGCACGTGCCTCAAGGCCCCACAGATGGTCACATGTGACCAGCACCGGTGCTGATGGTCAGCAGGTTTCAGCAGTGGTCATGTTTGATTGCTTGAGTTCATCATTGTTCCATTGGATACAGGATGAGAAAACATGTGCAACGCCAGACCTAGGTGTGCTCCTGCTCGCTCCTGCTCTGGCCGTGCAAAACCCAGGCCCAGCTTTCCATGTGCAGAAACCTATGATGAATTCATAGCCTATGGTACCTATGTCTATGCTGGTGGTATGATGCTGCTGCTGCTGATGATGATGATGATGCTGCTGCTGATGATGGTGGTGGTGGTGGTGGTGATGATCGGTGGGGAGCACCGACCAGCCGTGGATGGGCTGATGGCAATTGATCACCCAGAACTGGCTGTGTTGGATGACAGTGGGGTTCCAACAGGCAGGTCAGCCGATATGATTTGGATGGCGGTTCTCTCTGGTGATGATGTGGTGGTTGCTATTGCATGGTTAGCAAGATTGAAACCTTGGCAACCTAACTACTGATTTATCGAAGCAAAAGCGGCTGAACGAGCAGACTTGCTGTCATTCTTACGCCTTGGCTCGTTCTTTTCCAAGATTGTTTCCAACTGTGCTCGCAGAGGTCTGAATAGACAAGCAAAGGGTGGATCACTGATTGCTGCAGCCTGTAATGACAAAGATGAAGATTGAAGAAGGGAGAAAAAATCATGATGATGAGTAGGATCATGGTGATGATGAGTAGGATGATCGTGTCGATGAGTAGGGTGATGATGACGATGAGTTGGAATGATCATGAGAAGGAAGGATAGAGGGCGATGATGGGCAACCTGGACAGCACCATCCTGCCAGCGCAGGGCGATGCAATGTCTGAGCCTTTAAAAAGGCTGGTTCCTGTCGCCGAGTGGCCGTGCCTGGCACTCGTTTGATCCAAAGAGATGAACGGCAAATCGTGTTGAACTGGAAAATGGGGAGTTTAATCAGTTTGTTAAGAAGCATTTGGTATCTAAGTTTAGTAAGCTTACTAAGTTGAATAAATAATAGTAAGTAAAAACACAGCGACCTATTCTTCACAGATCTTCACAACAGCTCAAGCTCTACAACTGTGTTTTGCGGCTGTTTTTTAGAAGGAAAAGCTTTCAAGAAGGCTGCCGAAGGCTGTGGTTGCCAGATTTGTGATGGCACCATTGCCTTTGTACTTGTAGGCTTCCAAAGCCTGCTGATATCATAACAGGCCGAAGCATGCTATGCTGACAGGCCGTGTAGTCGCGCCGCCTTCTTTTTCCTGATCCTTTTCCGAAGGACCCAACCAGCCCAAGTATATGCAAAGTGCAAACGGTTAAGACCAGCCATTCATCTACTACACAGCTACATGTCATCTAAATAAGGCACCAGGAGATGAGCCGGCAGTGCATGTGGCAAAGGCCTCTGAAATCCTGCGAGCTGGGTGTTTGCCCCGGACTGACCAAAATGTGCCGCGCACGTTCAGCGTGCCCTCGCAGAGAGTGCGCTAGCAGCCACTAGCAACTTGGTACCAGTGAAACGGCGCAGCACGGATACAGCTCCGCAGCCGTATAATCTCAGACGCAGCGAAGCCTCAAAGATGACAAAGGTTGGGGGCAGTTCGATGCAGTTTGAGTTGGAAGGGCAATTTTTGCAGCTGCGCTGGCTTTCCTGTGCTAGTTTGTTTCCATTAGTTTGCGCTGGTCGGCGCATGAGATGGTGAGGGCCCAGGCAAATTGCCAAGATGTAAATGTACATAAATGTGTTCTGCTTATGGTGCACCCCCCCTGAACACCCCAAAATTGGTAGCTTTCCCAACCGCAAAACGACCAAAGCTTCCCCCTGGCTATGCAGCTTCTCACCACCAGGTTTCAGAGATAGTGCAGCGCTTCCAACGCAGCCAGCTGCAGTCCATGGTGAATTCGGACTTTGAAATGGAGGTGCCAAGACGATAGTTGAGCCATGAGCATAGTGAGCCAGGCTCAAGAAGTATCAATCATTCCTAGCAATCAATCTATGATACACTTCCCTTGCGTGATGGACCATCATTAGCTGTTGGTAGTTTGTGAGTCACATGTTGGCGGCATATCTTCAGTTTACTATCGCCCCTGCATCCTCAGATGGAGCGCTTGAGAATGGCTGGCTTGGTGAGTGGCTGGAAATCTCCTTTCAAGAAGGTGCAGGGGCGCCGGGGATTGTGGGGGAGGAAGTTCAAGTGGGAGAGTTTCCTCGGTGTAGCTTCGGAGAAGTTGTTTTGGAGCTCCAGGGGTGCCATGTGAAACTCGCTGGCTGGTTGGGAGGGAGCTGCTTGCACCCACACCTATCCATCCTATCCCTTTCGCCTTTTAAATCATTAAAGGGGAAGCGATTTGGAGCTACAAGGAGTGCCCCTTCACCAAATGGTAGAGGTCAGTCTTGCCAGCGCCCCCTGCACCCGCGTTCGAACGCAGTCCTCTCCACGGTTTCTGCTGCCGGGGCCGCGGAGAAGGATTGATCAGGACAGATGTTTTGACGTGTGGGTGAAATGGCTGAGATTGGTCAAGGCCTGTCATAGGTTGTCCAGTACCCCATTTCTGTCACCTCTTTTGCTTTTACATTGAGCTTTTGTTCCTCCAATTTACCGGAAACAAATCACTATCCACATGATCCACCTTTTCTTTTTCCTTTTCAAGGACGTGGACGGAGCCTTTTTTGCTTCTCGGCAGCTGTGGGTTGACC
Source organism: Symbiodinium kawagutii (assembly GCA_009767595.1). Taxonomy (NCBI): domain Eukaryota; class Dinophyceae; order Suessiales; family Symbiodiniaceae; genus Symbiodinium; species Symbiodinium kawagutii. Next base: position 276,006 of record VSDK01001005.1, on the reverse strand, counting down.
ACCGCCACAGCAGTGAACGTGTGTCAACCATCACAGCTAACGCGGAGCCCAAGCAACTCAGGCAGAGAAAATTGAAGTTGAAGGCTTGGATGATTGGTCCACCTGCTCAACTGCCTCCCAGGTGAGGATGCCGTATCTGGCTGTAGATATTTGTTACGTAGGTCCTCATGGTTTGGATTCCGATGGTTGCGGTTGTAGCTGCGGAGCTGTTGTCACCGCCTTTGTAGAAAAAGTTGTCGTCGTGGCCGTTGTGGGTCTGTTTATCGTTGTTGGGAGTGTACCAAATCTTGGCCAAAATGGGGACATTTGGGACGCAGGTGCAGGAACGTGAAGACGACCTGGGATGTGCTAGTGTATCGACCGTCGCGTCAGAGGCGGTGGTTGTAACATGGACCCAACACATGGTCACATCTCATGATTCACCCTTGGTGATCGCATTATCGGTACCACAGGTCATCAAGGATTGAATCTGAGGCGTGTTCTGTTTCAATCGATGTCGATGGATCAACGCCTGTGACAGGAAGAACCGAGCTCAGCCGAAGATGTGTTTGCCTTTCGCCTCCAGGAATGGACGAAGCGAAGGTGGGGATGCTCCAGGGGTGGGCCCGGATGCTCCAAGCTGTCTCCAAGCTGCGTGTGAGGCCACTGTCCGGCAGCTTGGAAGATCACATGCCTCAGCTGGAGGAGTTTCTTGGCACTGACCCCCATGACCCGAGTTTCCCATGGCCACAACGACCACATGGCCCATGCACCACATGGCCAGGTTTTCCTCAAACGGCTTGCCGGCGACTTTAGAGGCCGATTGGATCAGTCTGTGCAGCTTTCACTGGTGAAGTGCTAGGTGAAGCTGTGCAGGAGCGCGTTCGCACGCGAGCTTACTATTTGTATGTGGATGGCTGCAACGATGAGAAGAAGAACTATTTTCAGGCGCAGTGGCGCCTCAAGAAGCATCAGGATATGCTGTGTGATGTGCTGCTTTTGACATTGGGTTTCCAAAGATTAGATCGGCTTAGCCTTGCAGTACTGCTACACTGCCAACTCCCCCCAAAAAGTCTCACAAATCCACCTGACAACATTCTACACAAAGACACGCTTGGACATGCTCAGACTCATTGGACCGGTTGGAGTCTGCTTCGTTGCCAGGCACTCTTCACAGAGTTGCAACTCGCTGCAGTGTGAGAAGCCGCGGGGCTTCCAATGGCTTCGGCCTCTTCGTCATTTGATCCCATAGGTCAATGCTTTTTGCATGTGCAGGTGAACGCCCTGGGAAGACAAGAGAAAAGTTTCATTCATTTTCCTTTATTCGTTTTTTCAGGGACTGTTTTATCATGTTTGGCCACCTTTTCTCTTGTCAATTCAGGGTGACAATGCCCGGCTAACGGACATTTTTAACTGGCTCCCCTGGAGTCATTTTTGCACGCTGGTTGAATGCAACAGCTGACGGTTGCACGTTGGTAGCCACTGTACGCTGCACAGAGGCGTCCCCAAGGTTGAGGAAATACCATGGCACGCTGAATGCACCAGGCCTACCAGGCTACCCTAAACCCAAGCCAGTTGTGGATGGGTGATCCCCAGTTATCCTCTTGCATCCATAGACTAGTCATAGTATGTCATAGTTGGGTACGCGAAACATTTATAAATGGAACGCCAACATGAACCAACCAGTTGTGGGGTATGTCACTATATCATGTATTAAATTATTAAAACAATCCTGGCTAAGAACCCCTCCTGTCTACCCAGCTAAATGGTCGACCATCATGAATCGGACCAATGATGGTTCTGAACAAAACCAATCACGATGGTCAATTCTGATATAGTTTGATGCCAAAACCAGCTACGGGCAAAAACTGGGCAGCTTTTTGCTATTCCTCTTCCTGGCATTTCCAACGTCTCACTGTTTTGCGGGAGGTTTCAGCCAAAGGCGCAGGAAGCCTGGTTTGGAGCGATGAAGTTGTGGTTAATATAAGATGAGGTGCCATTAGCTTGTATAAAGTTAATTAAGTACAACCAATACCAATGCTACTACATTAATATTTAACCCATATCATAAAAGCACATAGTTACACATATCATATTTGTTTGTCGATGCATACAATCACGCACACATGTACATATCACACCGTTGGACGCCCCGACAAACAATGTACATATCACACGTGCATATAATGATAATGATACAGATGCAGTAGGTGGATTTCTGTCAAGATTGCAGAGAGACTCAGCAAGGCTTTTTGTTTGAGGCACCATGAGGCACCATGAGGCACCATGAGGCACACCTGGTTCGAAGTGGCTCCACCAGGTCGGTCCATGTGGCCAAGGCTGCTGCTTTTAGGTCCAGACGGGTCAGTGGCCAGCACAGTCGACATGCCCACCCAGCAGAAAACCTGCGATAGCTTCTCTGGTTGGTGGTTTCTCAAGTCAAAGAGGGTTGTGCTTTCCACCCTTCCTGCAATAATTGGAACAACTATTCATTTTTGTTGAGATGTTTGATGATGTTTGATGCTTGGTTTCAATCAGGCCTGGAAAAAATCACCATTTGTTTTTGAGAATCCGTGCTTTGATGGTTGAAACCACCAACCAGTTTTGCAATTTCCGAGCAATCTACCAGTACCATCGGCACAAAGTGCCAATCCAATGCTTAGGCCATCAGCCAGGTGCAGCGAAGCTGAGCAACTTCTCAAAAACATGAGACATTTGATAAAATTGTGGATTTCGGTGGTTCATGACAATTGATGATGGTGGTTGGTGCTGATTAATGGTGGCTGCTCACCGTTGATGGTTGGAGTACGGCTGGTATGGAGAGAATCCTCAGCTTGGCACCGGCGGTTTGTGCCTTTCTTTTTCGCCCTCTTCGAGGTGCCAGTGCCACGTCATGTCGCGAGGACAGGTGGAAAAAATGATGACTCAGCAGGCACTTTAGCTTTAGACCGGTGAGAGGGGCTCGGCTCATTCGTTTTTTTTTTTTTGTGGACAAATTGGAGACTTGAGGCAGCGGGGTCATGGCAGCATAGAGTGTGTGCAGAGTTCACTTGTTGCTTCCTTTCCAATGATTTCTGCACTTGGGAGATTTGGATGCATCTGACATGTTTAGAGCGCGGCAATTGGCTGCAGAAGGTAGCTGGGAGACAAACACAAGAGGCTTCACCATTGACATTCGTTGAATTTGATATCATCGTTTGTTTTGCAGGGCAACTGGTGCAAATCCTTGCAAATCCATAGGCTCAGCCACGCAAAGTAAGCATCCAGGGGTTACCCCTGCCTGAGACACTCGATTTGGTGGATTGTTTGAAGGGCCCAAAATCTTGGTCCATGGCAGCCCAGGGTCCATGGCGGGCCTTTCAGGTGGGTTTCAGATTCATGTCAAATGATGATAAACTGTCAGTTGTCTTGCACGGACAGTTTTTGTTACTGGACACGCCACCTTGTTTTTCTGTAGGTCAAGTTGTTGAAGATCTCACGCTGCCAACAGCGACCATGTGGACGATGCCACATGGGTCTTGATCTCAAGCTTGGTGATGGTTTGCGAAGTGGTCTGTTGCTCTTCGGCATAGTACGTGAGTGATGATCTGATAAACCTCCGAAATCACCGGAATGCATTCAAAATTTGGAATGCCCCTCGAAATAGACCACACAGATGCCCAAGGGAAGTGAGATCGTTGGTTTGACAGGGTCGTTTGCCATAAAAATGGCTTACCGTAGGTGGCTGTGGGTCAAACCATGTCAAAACGGCATGAAACCGTATGTGGCAATGTATGTTGACCAACAAGTTTAGACATGAAACAATACTCAATTCGAGTGATCACCATCGCATTCTTTCTGACATTCTATCTGGCATGCATACTTGCCTTATATTCAACTTACAGTATCTTCTGACATTCTTGCTGGCACTATTTAGCATCCTCTCTCTCTCTCGCGTTCTCTCTGGCATATCGTCTGACATTTGTATTGGCATTCTATCGGGTATGTCTTGTTACATCCTTACTGGAGTATTCTATCTAGCAAAATCTTCTGACAGTCTTGCTGCATTCTACCTGGCACACCTTCTTGCATTGACTCTAACCTTCTTTCTGGCAATGTATTTGGCATACATCTTGGTACTTCTACCTTGCATATCTTCTAATTTCCTATCTGGTATGTCTTCTGACGTGCTTACTGGCATATCGTCTGGCATTGTTTCCTGGTTTCTCAAATGCATTCCAGCGTTCTGGCTGGTTCAGGGCCGGCAGTGCCCACTTGGATCCGGCGCTCCCAGCATACGGTTCTGGTCCGGCGGTGCCCACTTTCCCACTGGATCTGGAGTTTGCGGTTCGGGCCCGCCTGTGATTTGGAGCTCATACAGGTTCAGCCCTGGTGGTGCTCCACCCCAATGCGCGACAGGAGGGTACCAAGCTGCTTGGGATAAGAACCGTTGCGCAGAGATTGTCTGCAAGAAATCGTTTCTCCCCAAGGAATTGCAGTTATGGTTGAACCATGTTGAACCAGTGTTTTTGCAATGTCTCGCTGGTGAAATTGCTTTGATGATCTCTTCCAGCTTAGCACATGAACGGCTCAGATACAGGAGCTAGACGGGATTCGAGAGAGGGCGCATGCATCGCAAGTGATGGCCCTGCTGCATTTCAGGCTCAAAGGCCTTGCTCAGATAATTATCATTCTTTGACAATTTCTTTACATCGTTCCCAATCGGCAATGGCAAATGCTGTTGCATTTGCATTCATCTCAGTTCTGCTTGGTTGCATCAGGCACCGATGCGGTGTTTCATTTTTTGGGGAAAGATATATAGGCACTAAGAAACTTCAAAAACTTCTATCCTGCATTTTTCCTGACTGTGTTCTGCTGGCGGGTAGTTGGGAGTGAGCTATGTCCCCTTAAAGGAGGAGAATCCACTTCGGTTGGTCTCACCCCAAGAAGCGTATCGAACAGGAGCAACCAGAGGAGTTCTCAACAAAGTGTAGATTCTCATCAATCGTAGTCGTAGTCTGAAGTTTCGATTTGCAGACCGTTTGACTTCTGTCTCTTTGCAGGTGTGGAAGTGTGAGAGGGCGAGACAATGAGCAGCCTGAGCAAGACCAAAGCTCTAAGCTGAAGGAGGGAAGGGATGAAGATCCTGAAAAACCATGATCCGTGATTATCCATCACGATCAATCATTATCTATCATTAGCCATTATCCATCATTGATGTTTCGTAACTCTCCATCATCAAAACATCATCAACCATTATTGACCCACATTGATCCCTATGAAATCATCCATCTGGTTGAGTCCTTTTGTTTCCTTCATTGCTGTGGGCTTCCCCTGGCCCGGTTGTTGCAGGCTGGCATTGAGCCTCATCCGTTTCTGGAAAAGGTCCGTTCGACTTGCTCCGGGGACCTGTCAGCCACAAATGGTGCACACAACTTCTATCAGATGATGACCTTCTTGGAGGAGCGCAGAGACCAATTGAGCAGCGCTTGTAAGGCCATCTTCACAGCTACAGCAAGTAGTCCTAACCTGGACATCTTTGAAGTGGTTCACACTTCAGAGAGGAAATATGTAGATTGGCATGATGATACGCTCCATGCAAATTGTTCAATCGGCTACGTCAAGGCTCCTTTGTTTCCCTCCACTCCCGAACGGTCGCCAGTGTACAAGACGTGGTTCCTCATTCAACATGCGAAAGTTCAGCCTGCTCCTGCAGGAATCTTGTTTGTTCACAATGGCGGACCATCTCCAGGAATTTGGAACGGTCTCGATTCTCTTTCTGGATTTAGTGACATGTCCTATGTGCACAACAACTTTGATGTTGTTTTCGTTGACCAGAGAGGCATGGGCTTGTCAGTGGTGGGGCTTCTGCCTGATGAGAAGAAGTTTGCTTTTCCGAAGACATTGGATGAAATACTGCAGATGGATCCTAAGCTCCTCAAATCTGAGGGTAGATTGGGTGAATCGTGGCTAGATGCAAATGGCATGAGACACCACGGGCCTTGCAGGATCATCTCTCCAACGGATCGCAAGCGACGGTCAGGGAAGGGGAAAAGTGAAGGAAATCCTCGAACCACTGGCCTGGACGGGTCGAAGTGGAAACCCCTTCAGGACGCTTCCGATTTGGAGGAAGTGGAAGCATGGTTGGATGGGAAGGCCGAGTTGACTTCCATTTGTTCAGCAAAATTCAATAGAGACGACGGAGAAGGCTTCGCCATGCCCACACTATAGACTTGTTTGACTTGTTGTCTCCCATCTACTAAGCGAGGGGTTCAGGAAGAAATTGCTTGACTTTTGCTGATTTTGTCCGGTTGTGAAACATGAGTTTTTCGGGGTTGCAGAGATACCAACATGCAAAGCCAGTGACAGTCAGGTGGTAGCTACAACCTTCTGCAGTACATGGGCACCCAAGCATTGGCTCATGACATTGAATGGTTGAGATGGGCATTTGGTGCTCCAAGCATCTCCTTATTGGGCTTCTCCTATGGCACGCGTGCAGCAGCAGCTTATGCTTCGCAATTTCCTGCGCGGGTTCGTCGGGTGGCTGTGACTGGTGTGGTGGCCCCAATCCCTGACCTCCTGGACGCTGCAAAGAATGATGCTTTGAACACAGCTGAAATCCTTGGTTTCATCCAAGCACAGTGTGCACTGAACCCCAAATGCATGGAAAATCCTTTCAAAAAGAACGAACTCAGTGATCCTCGCTTCTACTTTAAAGGAGACTTCAACGAAGCCATGAAAGAGCTACTCTTGCGCTCTGCGAACCAGGGTCGGTGGTACAAGGATCATTGCAATGCACCAGGTCCAAGCACCGAAAAGGTGGTGAAAAGGTTGGAAGAGCTTCTCACAACCGCGGATCATGGCTATCTCAGTGAGTACGACCAGAAGACTTGGCCAATGGGTTTTTTGGTTTTGCCCGCAAGGGTCTTCGACTTGTTGCAGTGGCCTTGTGATTTGGGGTCGGTGCGTGAAGAGACTGCTGCGTTCGATGGCCTGTCAATCTTTGATTTGATGCCCGCCCTGGACTCCACTGGCCGCTGGGGCAAACACCAGGCTTGGCCAGGGCTGCCTTCATGTGCTTTCGTGACAGCTAGCAGTAGCTGAGTTTCTTTGGCTGTGCCCAATCCCTGCCCCTAATGTGCAAGAGCAAAAGCTTTGTCCCATACCCTCTGCCAGTACATGTCAATGGTAGGCTGTTGCTGCATCCTCATTGGAAGGAAAAGATCGGAGTGCACAGGTTTGAGTTTGACACATGGGTCCACAAAAAAACACCTTCCCCCTCCCCCACGCCTCCTTTCTCCTGCCACGCTTTGCAATCAGATGTTCGTGGGTTCTTTTTCCTCTTTTGGTTGGCTTTCGGTGATCCCCCGCAAAATCGTAGGAAATCAGTCATCAGCCTCATGATTATCAGCTTCATCGTCATACTCAGTAAGATTATCATTAGCCTCACAGAATCATCTTTCATCATTCACAAGAATGGGCAATTTTCGATCATGACCGTCATTGATCATCATTGTCTATCCTCACCGTCATGCCAATCATTTTTGATCAGATCCATTTCCATCCTTTCTTCCAGTGTGCCCTCCTGGGCCTCAAGTTCAGGAGGTCAGGGTAGTGCAGTCCAGGTGGCGAAGCTGATCACTGACTATGCCAAGGACATCGCATTCTCTCCCGGTTTGAGCATGTTCATGATTTCTGCGAAGGCTGCGTATGGCTGGCCCCAGTTGCCCGCTCCCATCGGCTTCTCTGATCCCACGGTTGATGCAGTGATTGTCAATCCGCTCTATGACGAACGCACGGGCATGAAAAACGCCCAAGAGTTCCAGCGGAACTTCCCTCGGAGCAGCTTGGTCACCTCTCCAGTGGGTGGTCATTGTGTGGGTTATGAACACGGCGCAGAAGGGTGGGAGGTCCTGGAGAACTTTCTCCTTTATGGCAGCAAGCCTTCCAGCGGAGATGTGGTTGGCAAATTTGTGCCGCTGGACTTTGCCAAGGGAACTGCCTTGTACCGGAAGAGCTTCGGTCTACCGCCGATCTAGCGAAAAAAGGTGTCTAGGGATGGCCCACGGTTCACCTGTCATTCAAGACCCGTCGCAGCCCAAGATGGTGATCCAAGGAACCAACGCAATTGGTCCTACTGCCTACTGATGGGATAGCCAGTCGCCTACAATCAACTGGGGATTCCAAGCTGGATATGAAAGTTGATGACAATTTGCTATTCTTGCGCAAAGTAAATTCAATGAAAATATGATTTGATATATAGGCATTCCT
>VSDK01001005.1:238477-267759 GCA_009767595.1 Symbiodinium kawagutii | reverse complement strand
CGGATGTCAATGGTTGATTGTAAGAATAAAGATCAACAATCAAGAATTGTCGTGGTTGAATTATGGCTAACCAAAACCATGTTGTTGATTTTTTGTGGATTTGGCGGTCCAAACAATGCCCAAACATTGTCCAAACATGGGGAAGCTTGTGCCAGATGCTCCCGCCCCAACAGGGCCCCACTGACGTTGAGAGTTGGAACCTCAGCCAATTGCAGCAAGTATTCAATGCTGGGCGCGCTTCCATAGGCATGATTTGCTTCCGCAGCAGAGAGAGATCTAAACACGAAGTGTTTCGCATGTTGCAGTTATGTGTTAGCGGAAATCCGGCTAGTTGCTCGGACACTTTTTGAGCAGTTGATCAGTGAAGCGCATGTGAAACTGAAGGTTGCTCAACCCTCCGATGTTCAAAAAAGTGCTGTGACTCAGGAAACAAACCCAATACCGTGGATCAGTGGGGATTTAGATCAGCAGGGGTCACACGCAAGTGCATGTTAATATATGTTAATGATTCGAAAACACTTTTTCGACAATTTTAATGCGTTTAATTTGTTTGCTTTGGAAAATGCTTCATTTGTTTGGTTTTTTGATGTTTTATTATGATTTGTTTTGCGCCTCAACAGCAATCACATCAGCAGCCTCGTCAGTCGCAACCCGTTCTTCAACCCTTCATTAATCTGGCTGTCCATCATTGTCATTCCCATCCGATACGTGTGCATCATGTTGGGCATCATCACATTCCTCGGTGACATCATTCCGGGTATCATGCCTGGCGTCAACATGGGCGAGCATCCACGAGCCTTCACAGCATGGTTGACGGACATGAGGGACAAAAGATTGCTGGCTACCCGCTGCAAACTGACTACAGCAGACTGATGCTACACTTGACTCCCACACAGCAGCGCAAAGCACTTTGCAACGCTTAAGATCATGTTTTTGCATTGCTGGGTCATTTGTTCGTTGCTCTTTGTTGGTTTGTCTTTTAGTTTGGAGAATTGCTGAGATGCTTTCAGGCGTTTTTTTGTAAATTAGTTTTACGTTTGTCTAGGAATCTTGAGAATTTTTGAGCTCGAACTTTTTTCTATCCATCAATTAACTTTCAATAAGAAAGGCTGGCTTATTCCTGCAAAATATTTTGAGACGTTTTGAGATGTTTTTTGGGTGGCATGTTGTTTGAATTGTTTTATTGGAACGCTAAAACGCATTCAATGCAACATTTTACGCTAACTGATGATTGCGCAAACTTTGGCCACTCAACACCTTGGGCCAGCCCGACTCCTTGGAAACAAATGAACGCTCAGAAAAGCAAAGAAAGGCTACATGTATTGTGCTTAGTCGTTTCTTCTAGAACGTTTTCACTTTAGTTTCTACTGACTGCTTAATGAAGAGCACGCTGTGCGGCGTTTAAATATTCAGCATACAAAAGTCAAAATCAAGGTGACTCACGTACCAATTCAGTGTGACAAATCTCACGTAACAAAAACAAAAATCATTGCGTTTTTTTTAGTGTATTTTTCATTTTTTAGGCCTGTTTCTTAATGACTGAAATCCTGCTGATCTAAATTGTCGCCGACCCATGGTACTGAAATTGTTTGAATGACGTGATGGCTTTGCATCCAAACAGGCTTGCGCGACGACATTTGTGGCTCAAAACATTTGATGCTCCAGGTCATCAAGGGCTTCGTGACCAAGTCTGTGAAAGCTACGCATGCTTCGCGCTTTACATGTCCTGCTGAAGCTGGTGGCGATCATCTTCGTTGCCCCAGCGGACGCTGAACGACCCCGAATCTCCAACCGGGTCCTTGAGCTTGATCAAAACATTTCCGGACCCTTGTCCATCTGAGACGTCTCGCTTTTTGAAGCGTGGAAATTACGGCAGCCCCCAGACCTTTCGGGTGGTGAAGGAGTAAAAGCTGTGGTATTACGCATTCTGAGACCCATTTTCTCACCCTGAGAGCTTCCAAACCTCGATGTAGTTCAATCAGATGGTGCCAGATCCGTCCCACACGAATTTAACAAATTTTCTGACGGCTATTCCAGTGCCAGATGTTAACAATTCTTGGGCCCCGCCACCTCTGAGAGGATCCGCTGCAACAGTTTCTATAGGTTGATGTTTTTATTTTTGTCATCATTTTCTGGTGACTCAACCCAATGCCGTGGCTAAGGAGAAGAGCATTGCCCTCAGTGGCTGACCTTACAAGCAGTCTTGAAGAAGCTGGGCGTCTCTGAGCCCACTCCACATTTAGGAGGACGCATCCTCTGGAGCCTGGGCTATCAACATCAGGTACGAGCCGGTAACAATTTGATAATTGATAACCTTCAACCGTGCATTGGAAACGGTCGGGAAACGGCACATGTTTTAGATCATTTCAAGCTCCACGCTGCTGGAAATCTGCAACGCTTCTTGACGTGGAACAAATTCGATGTCATCCTTGCAGCATTTGCATGCTCAACATTTGGGAGTCTGCCCACAATTGCTCACGCGCACGAAGGTTACCATCATCCTGTTCCACCCCATCCAAATCAGCATCTCGACACCCAAGTTTTTACACCCGCACGAATGTGAAGTTAATTTCACCTCCCCAACCCAACATCCCCACCCCAGCATATCCCCTCCCCCTCGCATCTCCACCTTGCACTGCGGTGTCATCTCGGTCCTGAATTGCTTTCTGGCTGACGGCCCCCTGGCAAACTTTGGCCAACGACGCTGGCAGCATGCGTCACTGAACCAGTTTCACATTTTGGATTTTTTCTTACATCATAGGTTTGTCATGTCAACCGGCTGATGCCCAGGATCGGCTGCGATGTCAAGGAGGTCAATCTGGACGGGCATGGGGGGGTCAATGGCACCTTGGATGATGAGATCGAAAACCTGATTGCCCTGAACACATTGAACCTGGATAACACCGACGTCACTGGCGATCTTGAAAGTCTCCAGAGCTTGACGAAGTTGGAAGGGCTCTACCTCACCAACACCCAGGTCACAGGTGACCTTGTGAGTCTCCAGGGTTTGACGAAGCTGCAGGACCTCTACCTTTCCGACACCCACGTTGCAGGCGACCTTTCGAGTCTCCAGGGCTTGACGCAGTTGCAATGGGTCTACCTCGCCAATGCCCAAGTTGCAGGTGACCTTGCAAGCCTCCAGGGTTTGAAGAAACTGCAAGGGCTCGACCTCTCCAACACCCGAGTTGCAGGTGACTTTGCCACTCTACAAGCCCTGACGCAGCTGGAGTACCTCTACCTCAGCCGCACCCACGTGGCAGGCGAGCTTGTGAGCCTCCAGGGCTTGACAAAGCTGTTGGACCTCTACCTCGCCAACGCCCAAGTTGCAGGTAACCTTGGGAGTCTGCAGAGCTTGATACAGCTGCATGGGTTCGACCTCTCCAACACACGAGTTGCAGGTGACCTTTTGATTCTCCAGGGCCTAACGAAACTGCGGGAGCTCTTGCTCTTCAACACCCAGGTCACTGGTGATCTTGCGAGCTTGAAGCGCCTCACGCAGTTGCACTCCCTCAACCTTGCAAACACCCAGGTGTCAGGCAACCTTTCGAGTCTCCAGGGTTTGACGCAGGTACAATGGCTCTACCTCTCCAACACTCGCGTGGCAGGTGACCTTGTGAGTCTCCAACGCTTGCAGCTGCAGCAGGTCTACCTCCAGAAGACCAGCGTCGCAGGTGACCTTGCGAGCATCCAGGGCATGACACAGCTGCAGTACCTCTACCTCAGCCACACCCACGTGGTGGGTGACCTTGCGAGTCTCCAGGGCTTGGCACAGGTACAATGGCTCTACCTCACCAACACCCAGGTCACAGGTGACCTTGTGAGCCTCCAGAACTTGACAGAGCTGCAGCGGCTCTTCCTCAAAGACACCCACATTCCAGGCGACCTTTCGAGCCTACAGAGCTTGACACATCTGCAGGAACTCTCCCTCGCCAACACCCAGGTCGCAGGTGACCTTGGGAGTCTCGAGAAACTGAGGAAGCTGCAGCGGCTCAATCTCGCCAGCACCCACGTGGCAGGTGACATTGCAGGTCTCCAGGGCATGACACAGATGCATCGTCTCAACCTCGCCAATGACCAGGTGGCGGGTAACCTTTCAAGTCTCCAGGGTGCTACTGGGATGCAAGAGTTCGACCTGTCAAACACTTCAGTTGAAGGTGAGTTGATGGTACTGCTTCCTTGGGAAAACGTCACCGCTATCGACCTCCAGCAGACCAAAGTCTCAGGACGCCTCAGCTCCAAATGGCGAGGCCGGTGGTCAAAGCTGCGGTCTCTGAAGCTCTCCGGCAGCCGAGTGGAATTCCTCCCGCAGCCAGATGAGTTAGAGGGGCTTCAGTCGTACTACACCACTGGGCACTCAGATTTTTCCGCCAATGCCATTCTGCCCCAGTTGAACCTCTTGGAGCTGAGCGGATGTCCTTTGGACGGTGACGTCAAAAACCTGCTGCTGCCCCTCTTTGGCTGCCCAGCTTTAGCCACAATCGATGCAGCAAGCTGCGGGCTTAGCGGCACTTTGACACACCTGAAGCTGAAGATGGTGCAAGTGAATGGGAGATCTTCTCTGGGGTGGACCTCACTTCTGTCTGAGTCATTGAGGCTTCTGAACTTTGCATCCAACAATGTCTCCACCATTGAGGGCATCCCCAAACAGATGAAGGTCATTGTCCTGGCAGATAACTCGGCTGTTGACTTTGCCACTGGCGTCGTGAAGGAAGCTCTGACGGCTGGAACTTTTGTGGATATGCAAAACACCACCCTGTCGAACAGCACAGACGCTTTGCCCCTCTAATGTGAAAGTCTTGTTGAATACTGATGAGTGTTGTTCATTCGGTTCATTGCCGAACGAAAGCTTTTTCATGAAGCGATGTTGTCCATTTAGTTTCAGACTACCTGACCATTGCCCTGTGTACCCAAAGTCCCAAGCCATGACAGTACTGCTTCAAAGGGTTGCTTAGTTGTTCGAACCCAGGAAGCAGCAGAGCTGTTGAAGCAGGGCTTCTTGGTCAAGACTGAGCAGGTGTCCTTGGTGAGCACAGAAGCTGGATATGAGTGCCACTCCATCGCCTCCACATCGTTACAGATTTCCCCCGAGAAGTTCCTGCCGCAGGAACTGTGCCAGTGCTTGCCAGGCTTTGAAGGGACAGGGGCACGATGCCACAAGTGTGGCCAGAACACCTACAGCACGGGCAATGGCAGCGCTTGCACACCTTGCCCTGAAGGGAGCAACGCAGGTGAGGGCGAGGGGACTTGCCAATGCATCTCTGGAGGCGAGTTTCAGCCCCACCAATTTCCTGCGTGCCAATGCCCCGAAGAACAGGGATGGAATCGAAGCTTTGGGAAGGAAGTCTGCGTGCCGTGCCACAAGGCACACCTCAGATGCCCCAACAAAGGCACCCTACTGAGCTCTGCTCCGCCTGAGATTGGCTTCGCCCGCCTCCAGGAGAATGATACCGTGGCCTTGCCGTGCTTAGCGCCCAAAAACACCCGGTGCAACAGCACTGACAGGAACGGATCGATCCTCTTTGGATGTTCCAGTGGCTATGGTGGAATTTTGTGTTCAGATTGCGAGGTGGGGCATTATCTGACCAAGAAAACCTGCCAGCCATGCCCAACCAATGACTTCACGCAGCAGCTTTGGAGCACAGCTGCAGTTGCAGGTGGCGTTGGAGTACTTGCAGTGGGTCTCTTCATGTCCATGTGGCTGCGTCAGAGGTGGGCAGCAGATTCAACGGCAGAAACGACCGAAGTCGATTCAACATTTTCTGCAGTCACTGCTCTGAAGGAGCAAGTGAAGCAGTTGGCGCCCATCCTTTTGCAAACCTGCCAGCTCTGGGCCGTACTGGCTGCCCTGATGAAGGGTGAGAGCAGCCGAGGATCATCGGACTCATGGGAAATCCCTTACATTGAGGCCGGAGTTTCAAAGATTTTAAATCGTTTGGTGTATTTTTATGTCTTTGTCGATGCTACCCTAGAGTTCTACAAGATTTCTTCAACCAACACAGCAGCAGCACAGCGACTGAATTGTATGGCAATGCATCAAAGCCTTTTCCGTTTGTTTTCTAGTGGTGGCATCAGTATGCCATGAAGGCGATAGGGATTTTCATCATGGTCCCCTTTCCGAAATCCCAGCAATCGATAGCACACTGGCATTCACATCGACACCAGGCATCGCAGCTCTCCATTGACAGCCTGAAAGGTGCTATGAATTTGCAATGCGTTTGGCACGACGGCGCGGCGGTTCGCTTAGCTTCTGCTTTGGTTGCTCCCGTGGCTCCTGTCGTGGTGCTCCTGTGCTGCGTGGCCATGGAGCTTTGCAGCCATGGATTTGGCATCGCTGCTGCCTTGAAGGCGATGGGGAGGAATGCGTCATAGACTCATAGACTCATAGATGTTCATATAATTTCATAGATAGATGCCATTTGAACTTGGTATGTTTACGTGGCAGATCTTGGTAGGTTTGACCTTGAGAAGTTTTTTTTTTCCGGATATGAGTAGCTCCAGCCTCCCTTTGTTGAAATCCAGGACCATTCGTACTGATAACAGATGATGAAATACTTGCTCAATGAATCGGAGTGTAGGCTTGCAGTACATACTTGATATGTACAGATAGATATTTGGTGTGCCAGGAACTTCAATCGCACATTGTTTTCAGCTCGATAAAACAATGCTTGTTTACATATACTTAATACGCTAATGCTCGCTTACTCACATACATAACGGACCTGAGGGGGAACAACAACACAGACAAAGCAGTTTCGATGCAACATCTCAAACTGCAATGCGCGCTTTGTTTGGAGCGTGTGCGCATATTTACGAGCAGTATGATGCGTCTTTTTCGCCCATAAAATCTAAAGAATTACATGAGCCAAAATGTAAAGGAATGAGATGGACTGAACAAATGTACATTGAAATGTGCACCCCTTGCTAAGGTGATAGCATCAGGGGCCAAAATGGCTCTAGGTACATCTAAGCACAAGCATGTTCGAGTGCTCACATCCCATTTATGCTTGTTTTCAATGTGTCTGCTCGTTTTGTTCAAGAATGCGTTTCCCTCTGTTAAACAACACTTGTTTGGATAAACAATCTTGCGCTGTACGCATAATAGTGTTCGTTTGACGCTCCAGGTGCATTTTTTCAAGCAAGGCCAAACCGTGGTGGATTGTTTGTTCAGAGAGGTGAAGCAACAATCAAAGCCATCAGGGCCATGCAGTTAACGTGTGCAATATACTAGTAGGCATTCCCATAGCTTCTGACCGTCCCCACATTCTTTGAGGCAATTACTGTATCCCCGACTTTGCAACGGGGGGAATATATCAGTCCTCTGAGAGGCGGCATAGTGAAACGATGAAACAGTTACTGAACACCTGCAAAATCAAGCCTCGCATGTTTTCGGCAAAATTTGAGAAGGTAAGACTGGTAACGTCACGTTTTCCAAGCGACCGCACTTTGGATCCTCAAAGCTTTGTTGGTTGGGGTGCCATGATGACTTCCCTGCAGGCCTTGACGCTTTTCTACGTTGGCGGAGCCTCCAGCGCATCAAAACTCCTGAGTTGCCAGGGAGTGGATGGCAGCAAAAGCCCTCTTCCCGACGGGTTGCCCGGACCAAGGATCTTGCGCTACTTGTGCTAGGTTGGTGTAATAAGCATTGGATAGCTTAGATAGTTTTGCAACTATTTCAGAAAGAGTTCTAAACCAAGCACCAACCACGATGTATCAGTGTTTTGTTGATGCTATCCGGCCAGTGAGGTTTGCATTTCGCAAAGCGGTCCCTCACTTGCTGTGCGATGATTCCTCTTGGACGTCCCTTGATGCAGTGGGATGCGCTAGCATTGCCTTCTACGGCATTGTGGTGCCTCTCTGCTTGGCCTACCTGTATGCACGCCAGCACTTAGCGCTTCTACCAGGGAAGGCCACAACGGCCACTGCAGTACGGGATGGTGATCAATGGGAGGTGCAAATGACGGAACTCGTGAGTGAGAAGAATCTCTCGCCGGTGCCTTTGACTCGGTTCAGTGATCGATCAATCATCATAATGATGACGATTGATAGTGATGGTTCAGCAAATGATGATGATGATGATGATGATGATGATGATGATGATGGTGATGGTGATGGTGATGGTGATGATGATGGTGATGGTGATGGTGATGGTGATGAGGATGATGAGGATGATGAGGATGATGAAGATGAAGATGACTATGAAGATCATGAGGACGATGAGGATGATGACGACGACGACCGCGGCGGCGGCGGCGGGGATGATGACGATGATGATGGTGATGATGATGATGGCCATGTTTTATGACGCGACATGAAGCAGTGGTCAGTTCTACCGTTGGGCGATGGGATTGCGAGTCGTGCTGCAACCTTTCTTTTGAGGGCCGTCATTCATCCATCGCTCAAAGAATATCCGGATCCAAGCAGTGAAACCATGTCTGACCAAATCTTTGAAGGGTCATGAATGGTGACTTGGCCATATCGCATTTCCTCCAAGCTCTGTTGCCAAGGATCACGTGCCGGTGAAAGGAGAGGCGCATGTCCAGCGCTTGCTGGCAGCCTCAGCGGCCCACATCGCTGTGCACATGCAGGGCCGCATCCATGTAGAGTTGAAAGATGGAGTCGTGATGGCAAAGCCGCTGTCAGGTGGCAAAGGGAAATGGAGAGCCCGGCACAAACAACCCATTGATTCAAATTACATGGTGAAAACATGTGAAAACTTGTAGGCGAAACTGGGAGGGATGGGTGAACCCCCTGCCTATTATCCAAAGTTATAAAACCAGCTGTCGATTGAGCACTGAAATTTACGACCTGGGAAGGGAGGTAGGAAGCAGCAGCAATATCAGCAACTGAACCGAAACTGGAAGACAATGCGGTTTAAAAAATGAGATTTACATAGATTTACAGGAACCGGCAGCCGCTAGTGGTTCGGAAGGCAAGACAGCCGCATAGGCTTCAAACATTCTTGGGAGAGAGAATTCTGATAGGGCAAAAGCGCGTGTTTCGTGGAGTTTCTTGTGCGACTTCCCAGCGGCCCGCAGGCAGCACTCAAGTCTCCAGTGATGATCCTGAAGGATCTGCCCGCGGAAGCATTGATTGGCAGCTTGCGAACTTGACCCGCTTGGTGGAGCACATCGGCAAAGACAGCATCAGCAGGAGCCGTGATCTAAGAGAAGCTATGATGGATCGCTGTCTTGTGGAAGAAGCGGAGGGCTCCGAAAGCGCCCTAGCAGGCTCCAAACACATCCTCTTCAAGTATGCACGCTGTCACAGTCTCTACATGGAAATCGTCCAGAAGTTGGTCGCAGTGGCCTTAGTTTCAGTGGTCAACAGCGGCGATGGCCTCCAATTGTCTCTTGCAATCACCCTGCTTATGGCGGCAGCAAGTGGCATGGTGCAGCCTTATTTTCATCCACAGGCAGGGCAAACGTGAAGAGTTGGGTGTGAACATGTGTGAACATGTGTGAACGCCTGAGGGGTCCTGAGGGTGCCACAAGCGCCATTGGACCTTGCCACGTGCCACGCGCCACGCGGTGCAAATTTTTACTGGGGTGTTAAATCCTTTTGCACAGCTCCACTTTTTGGGCATCTGTCAGAGGCCAATATCCTCCAGTGCTGCAGTTTCATATGCCTGGCCCTTGCAGCAGTAGGCTTCAGCAGGGAACTCAGCGGGTTCCTTGGCACCGGCATTGCGGACATGTTCTTGCCAGGGCGAGTTCTGTTGCAGGTTGGACAGATGGTGGGACAAAGGTATGCAGTTATCAGTTGGGGTTTTAGCGTTGAAAAGATGGTCAAAATTTTGCGGGATTTTGAACTGTTTGAGTTCGCCGTTGACAGCTCAGTGATCCAAAATGATACTCGTACAGCTTTGAGGGGCAGAAGGTCCCGCACTTTGGCGAGTAGCTGTGTAGTTTTGTGCAGCTGGCCACATGTTTTCTTTGGGCGAGTTTGCTGGCAGATGTTGGGGTTTCTCTGCGATTCAGGTCAAAAGTCTTCATTGCTCGTCTCTTCAAACATTTCAAGTGTTTTGAATGTCAATCCCCTCGAAACCCATTTGTGATTCCCATGTTGCATGGAAGCTTCCATGTTCTTTGACATTTAAGAGCGATCGAAAGCTGCCATTGTCCATCCTCCGAGTTTCATCGAGTTTCCCGGAATTAACAATGACTCGATCTTTGTTCTTGGCCGATTATGGCTTTGATTTTTGCTTGAAAACGATCGAGCCATGTTGAGCCCTGCAACGAATCTCCTTGTTGAAGAGTTCCTCAGGTTGAGCCGTGCCGCGTTGGTGGTGCCCTTCCTGCTGCGTGCTGCCCTGGCCTTGCGCCCGGACAGTACGGAGTGCCTGGCCGTGAGGATCTGGCGCCAGCTGGAGAAACTTCCCAAGGACGCTGGGCTCGAGAGTTGGAAGAGATGAAGACTTCGATGTGCTCATTCCTGGTGAGTTTTTGTTGTTGCTGCTGTTCATCATCATCATCATCATCATCATCATCATCATCATCATCATCATCATCATCATCATCATCATCATCATCATCACCATCACCATCACCATCACCATCACCATCACCATCACCATCACCATCACTATCACCATCACCATCACCATCACCATCACCATCACCATCATCATCACCATCATCATCCTCATCCTCATCCTCATCGTCATCGTCATCATCACCATCACCATCACCATCACCACCATCGTCATCGTCATCGTCATCGTCATCGTCATCCTCATCCTCATCCTCATCCTCATCGTCGTCATCAT
This sequence comes from Symbiodinium kawagutii, assembly GCA_009767595.1. NCBI lineage: Eukaryota > Dinophyceae > Suessiales > Symbiodiniaceae > Symbiodinium > Symbiodinium kawagutii. The sequence goes on along the minus strand of VSDK01001005.1, from coordinate 256,994 downwards.
CATCATCATCATCATCACCATCACCATCACCATCACCACCATCGTCATCGTCATCGTCATCGTCATCGTCATCGTCATCGTCATCGTCATCGTCATCGTCATCGTCATCGTCATCGTCATCGTCATCGTCATCGTCATCGTCATCGTCATCGTCATCGTCATCCTCATCCTTATCCTCATCCTCATCGTCGTCATCATCATCATCATCATCATCATCATCATCATCATCATGGTTATGGTCATGGTCATGGTCATGGTCAGTGGTTGAATTACTTTGTTTGAGGCATAATCCATGGCCATTTGGTTTTCCCATCAGAACCTGGTGTGGCCCCCCCACAAACACCATCACACATTTGAGTGGCGACTTGTGGATGCCCAGCGATGGGATGTTTGAACGCTTGCGTATGTCACTTCAATTTGTGTTCCACTCGTATCCACGCGCTTGAACTGACTGTAGACAGTTTTCTAAACTTGGTCAGGCATTTCAACAGATGCTCAGAAGAAAAAACAACAGACAATGAAGTCGACAATCTTTGTCCCTGGCCACTTCGAAAACACACCAAGCACCACCAGTCTATCACCAATCTAGAAAGTTCGGATTGATTGTGATCAGCGGGTTGCCAGGGGTGCTGCCAGCCAGCATTGGTGTAGACCTCCCATCATTTGGCGACCCTGTTTGCGCGCATTTTTGAGGACGGCTCACTGGAGATTCGGGTGGAGCCTCGGCGCGGTGAGGCTGAGAAATAGTTCAGTGAAACTATTCATTCTCGCTTTTTGATGGGGGAGCCTTGCCACTTTAGTAGTTGTAACTCTAGGCATTTTTCACCATCAACTGGCCTGAAAACGCGGCAGGGGAATCAAGCAGTTTGCATAAGACACGGGACATCATGAGGTTTCCATATACAGCCGTTCCCACTCGCACCACTCAGTCGTTTTTGATCGTTTTTGCCTTCTGCTAAGGAAACGGTTTCTTTCGTATGAACTGTTGAACATGCGCGTCTCACCGCGCAAAAATGCGCTTGCAGCCACTGCAAACCGCTTGTGGCCCAAAAGAAAGAGTCTCCAGGCAATGTCCTGCCCTGCCAGCGCTACTGCGCATTCTGCACATCTTTGTAGCTCTCAAATCAGATGATGGAACACAACAGGATACCAAAATCTCCAAGTGCTCGAAGCCCCATGGTATGACGCTCAGGGGTATGATGCCCACGGCTTTGTTCGGTTCCAGTCTGAGGTTCATCAATCACTTCATGACTTCATTGTGGATGGCGCAAGGTTCGCCAGGTCACTTGTCAAGGCTCCAAAGTCACAGTGAAGAAAATTGCCAGAAGAGATGGCTTGCCATAGGCGGTTGGTCAAAACGCACTGGAACTGTTTTATCATGTTTTATCAGATTTGTTTGGCGTATATTGTGTAATTACAGATGGATGACGTTTTACACATGTGCATTTCTGTATGATGGCGGTGTGAACGGCAGACTGCTAAAACCACCTCTTGATTTGGTGGTCAAGACTTGGGGATTTGTATCTATCATATTTATACTGTACTACATGTATCATGTATCCATGTGCATTTCCGTATTGTGTGAAGATTTTTTTGATGGCAAAAACACTTGGGGAATCTTGGGGAAAGCCTGTACTCAAATGGTGCTGCAGGCCCAACAGTGCCCCACTGACGTTGAGGGTTGGAATCTCAGCCAATCGCCGCAAGTGTTCCATGCTGTGTGCGTTCCCACAGGCATCCAGGATATGTTTCCCTGCCAGACATAGATCCAAACCCATACAGAATGTGCGTTTTTCTTTTCGCTTCATCCTGCTTGTTGTTGGCTATGGGAAATCCAGCTAGTTGCCGGGACATTTTCTCAGCAATTGTAGTTGAGCAGTGAAAAGCAGTGAAATGTGAAACTGAATCTGTGAAAGTGATGTGACACGATGGCTTTGTGTCAAGCATGTTTGCGACCGGCATTTGTGGCTGCAAGCACTTGATGCCCCAGGGCATCAAAAGCTTCATGACCAAGTCTGTGAAAGCTACGAATGCTTCGCCCTTTCCATGTCCTGCTGAAGCTGGTGGCGGTCATCTTTGTTGCCTCAGCGGATGCCGAACGACCCCGAATCTCCGGCCGGGTCCTGGAACTTGATGCAGTCTCCGGAGACTTGTCCGTTTGAAGCCTCTGCAGGTTTCTGAGCACCAAAATCGCGGCAATCACCCAAGACCTTTTGGGTTCCGATGGAGTATAAAAGGTTGTTTGGCAAATGCGGAAAGGTGAAAACGGTTTTCTAGCCCAAAAAGCTCCCAGAGTTCAACCAGGTGATTCACGTTCGGACAAGTAAGGTGCCAGATCGGGCCCGAACGAACTTCATAGATTTTCTGACGGCCATGCAGTTGCCAAATATCATTTTATACTTGGGTTCTGGCCACAAGCCTCAGAGACCGAGTCCCATAATCTGTAACAACCCAGCATGGGATGAACATCCAAACTGGTGAACAGGACCTCTGGACCTATGATGGTCTATGATATGGCCCAGGTCTTGGGTTGTTCAACCCGATTCAACCCCAAGTGAATGTCCACAGGAGGGGGCGTGGTGGTCATTTTTCTGGTGACTCAACCCAATGCCATGTCTCAGGAAAGGAGAATTGCGCACAGTGGCCGACATTGCGAGCAGTCTTGAGGAAGCTGGGCATCACTGAGCCGACTCCGGATTTAGGAGGACGCATCCTTTGGAGCCTGGGCTTTGAAGATCAGGGATGAGCTGGAAAGTCGCATGCAGTAGGCACAGTGGGGAAACCGCATGTATGCTCTTTTAGATTCTGCAGCCTATGGGTTTGTGAGTTTGGCATAGGACAGTTGCAGTTTCACCGCTGTCACAACGTAGACTCCATACAAGTGTCCAATCAGGCTGATTGCGAGGCTCGGTAAATATTAAGGCAACACTCTGATAGAAGCCCGTGACGTTTCTTTGACGTGGAGCAGATTTGGTGTCACCGTTGCAGACTTTGCACACGCAACATTTTTGATTGTTGAATGCCTATAATAACATTTTGTTTTTTCAGGTTCGGGGGAGGCGCAGACATGAAAGGGTTCATTCAAGCACGAGTGAATCATGGTGCAGGCTGTCACTGAGGAGGAAATCGCGATTCCCTGGCCAAACCAAGTCTTGACGGCAAAGTGCCGAGGTCAGAGACGTCTGTTCAGTTTTCAAGAGGAAAAAGCCATGGTACGTTAGTGGTTGATCTGCGGAAAGGCTGGCCACAGACTAGATGGTTGTAAGACCAAAGCAGCCTTGGAGATCAGATGACTGGAAAAAGAGTCGCGATCAAGAGAAAACCCAGATAGAAGAGCAGGAAAAGTGGTGACAAGAAGGTCGCTGCAAAAGAGGCGGACACAAAAAAAGAAGTGCGCAAGACTTGCCTCAAAGACGTGGAGACATAGACTGCCCTCGCCCCACCTTATCTGAATAGCGTCATAAAGCATCCAAAACCTGCTTGCAGCGCTGTCTAAATAGAGCCGTGACATGTTTAGATGCTTCGCGTCGCGAAGGGAAAATCCTGCGTTTTGTAAGGTGGCGTAACTAAGCATTTTCTTGAAACAGGGTGTGGTGTAAGCGGAAGCAGTTCTTAACAAAAATGTTCACATACCAAACGTGAGTGCCTAACAGTGATGTAGATGTGTCTAACTATGTGTGTGAATGGGTCGATGTTTGGATCTGCGTAAGAACTTCGTAAGTAAATCCCGCCCGCTAGACCAATTACCCGCCGGTGGGCCCACAGTCCTTGTCCTGGTCCTCCACTTCATCCTCGCAGTATCTTGCTTGCCATCATTTTCTTAACTGCTTGGCAGCCATCCCCGTGTCGCGTAATGATTCCCCTCAAGATTTTTGTTGTTTCTTGTTACTATTACATTCAGTTCGCGTCAGTGGTGCGTAAGCCCTCGGCCCTCCATATTCCCACGCGCAAATCAAAACTGCTGAGTAAGCGCAGCGCAAGCCCTATAGCGCAAAAGAACCCTTGCGTCAACCGTCAAATCATACACTCTTGGATGATGATGCTCATCTCCATCCCCGCAGCCACGTTTGCACATTTACACAAACGCCAGCATCACCCCCTACCCCATCCCCATCCCCACGTTGGCGCACTCGCACGCACGGTAACATCACCCCACCCCGCCCCATCCCCACCTACCTTGGCACATTGACCCGAACGTCAACTTCAGACCGCCTCACCCCACTCACTCCATCCCCACACCCACGGCGACACCACACCGGCCCACCCCATCCGAAACCCACCCACGTTTGCATACTCATCCCCACCCGGACCCAGCCCATCTCCATCCCCACCCGATCGCATCTCCATCCTGCGTTGCGGGTTTTAAACATGTATATAAGGCTTTAACCACATCTCGGAGTTCATTTGTTTTGGATTGACAGCCCCTTGGCAAACTTTGGTCAACGACGCTGCTTCGGCAGAGCGCATCACTGAACTACTTTCACAAAGATCCAGCTGCCTGCGCGCCAGTTTCACCATGTCGTATTGGTTCCTGATCGTTTCTGCAAAAGTCTGTCATGTCAACCGGCTGATGCCCAGGATAGGCTGCAATGTGAAGGAGATCAATCTGGAAGGAGGCCGGGGCATCAACGGCACCTTGGATGATGAGATCGAAAACCTGATTGCCCTGAGCAAATTGAACCTGGAGAACACCCACGTCACCGGCAACCTTGCGAGCCTCCGAGGCTTGAAGAAGCTGCAGCATCTCTACCTCTCCGATACCCACGTTGCAGGTGACCTTGCCAGCCTTGAGAACCTGACGCAGCTGCAGGAACTCTACCTCGCCCGCCTCCAGGTTGCAGGTGATCTTGTAAGCCTCCAGAGCTTGAAGAAGCTGCAGGGACTCGACCTCTCCAACACCCGTGTTGCAGGCGACCTTGTGAGCCTTGAGAAACTGACGCAGCTGCAATGGTTCTACATCTCCAACACCCAAGTTGCAGGCGACCTTGTGAGCTTTGAAAACCTGAGGCAGCTGCAGGAACTCTACCTCGCCCGCCTCCAGGTTGCAGGTGATCTTGCAAGCCTCCAGAGCTTGAAGAAGCTGCAGGTGCTCGACCTCTCCAACACCCGTGTTGCAGGCGACCTTGTGAGCCTTGAGAACCTGACGCAGCTGCAGGAACTTTACCTCTCCAACACCCGTGCTGCAGGCGACCTTGTGAGCCTTGAGAACCTGACGCAGCTGAGTTCCTGTTACCTCGCCCGCCTCCAGGTTGCAGGTGATGTTGTAAGCCTCCAGAGCTGGAAGAAGCTGCAGGGGCTCGACCTCTCCAACACCCGTGTTGCAGGCGACCTTGTGAGCTTTGAGAACCTGACGCAGCTGCAATGGTTCTACATCTCCGATACCCACGTTGCAGGCGACCTTGTGAGCTTTGAAAACCTGAGGCAGCTGCAGGAACTCTACCTCGCCCGCCTCCAGGTTGCAGGTGAGCTTGCAAGCCTCCAGAGCTTGAAGAAGCTGCAGGTGCTCGACCTCTCCAACACCCGTGTTGCAGGCGACCTTGTGAGCCTTGAGAACCTGACGCAGCTGCAGGAACTCTTACTCGTCAATACCCAAGTCGCTGGCGACCTTTCGAGTTTCCAGAGCTTGAGTGAGCTGCAGTACCTCTTCCTCTCCAACATCCGAGTTGCAGGTGACCTTGCGAGCCTCCGGAGCTTGAAGAAGCTGCAGGGACTCTACCTCCAGAAGACCGACGTGGCAGGTAACCTTGCGACTTTACACGCCCTGACGCAGCTGCAACGGCTCCACCTCAGCAACACTCATGTGGTGGGTGACCTTGCGAGCCTCCAGGTCTTGACGCAGGTGCAACGGCTCTACCTTACCAACACCCAGGTCACAGGTGACCTTGAGAGTCTCCAGAACCTGGCGGAGCTGCAGCGGCTCTACCTCAGGGACACCCACGTCACCGGCAACCTCGAGCGCCTCCAGGGCTTGACAAAGCTGCAGCACCTCTACGCCAACGCCCAGGTTGCAGGTGACCTTGCGAGCCTCCAACCCCTGGCGGAGCTGAAGTACCTCTACCTTCCCAACACTCACGTGGCAGGTGATCTTGCAAGCCTCCAACGCTTGACGCAGCTTCAAGAGCTCGAGCTCGAAAATACCTATGTGGCAGGTGACCTTGTGAGTCTCCAGAACCTCACGTGGATGCAACAGTTCGACCTGTCAAACACGTCCGTTGAAGGTGACTTGATGGCACTGCTTCCTTGGGACAACGTCACCACTATCAACCTCAAGCAGACCAAAGTCTCAGGACGCCTCAGCTCCAAGTGGCGAGGCAGGTGGGCAATGCTGCGGTCCTTGAAGCTCTCCGGCAGCCTAGTGGAGTTCCTCCCGCAGCCAGATGAGCTGGAGGGCCTTCAGTCGTATTACACCACTGGGCACTCAGATTTTGTAGCCAATGCCATTCTGCCCCAGTTGAACCTCCTGGAGTTGAGCGGATGTCCTTTGGACGGTGACATCAAAGACCTGCTGCTGCCCCTCTTTGGCTGCCCAGCTTTGGCCACAATCGATGCAGCCGATTGCGGGCTTAGCGGCACTTTGCCAAACCTCAAGCAAGCGAAAAATGTTAAAGTGGATGGGGACATTGATTTCGAGTGGTCCTCGTTTCTGGCTGAGTCATTGAAGGTCCTGAACTTTGGATCCAACAACATCTCCATCATCGAGGGCATCCCTGCGCAGATGAAGGTCATCGTCCTGGCAGATAACTCGGCCGTTGACTTTGCCAGTGGTGTGATGAAAGAAACTCTGACAGCTGGCACTTTTGTGGATCTGCAGAACACCGGCCTGTCCAACAGAACGGAAACTTTGCGCCTATTAAATTGTTATTGTTGATAATTGCCGAGCAAATGCCGCTTCATGATGCGATGTTATCCCTTTTGTTTCGCAATATCTTAGTAAATCTTTTTCTTTTGCCGCCTTCACCCCATTTCCCAAATGTTCCAAGTCATGACGGTACTGCTTCAAAGGGCCGATTGCTTGTTTGAATCCAGGAAGCAGCAGAGCTGTTGAAGGAGGGCTTGTTGGTGAAGACAGAGCAGGTGTCCTTGGTGAGCAAGGAAGATGGCTATGAGTGCTTCTCCATCGTCTCCACATCATTACAGATTTCCCCCGAGAAGTTCCTGCCACAGGAACTGTGCCAGTGCTTGCCCGGCTTTGAAGGGACAGGGGCACAATGCCACAAGTGTGGCCAGAACACCTACAGCACGGGCGATGGCAGCACTTGCACACCTTGTCCTGATGGTAGCATCGCTGGAGAGGGCGAAGGGACTTGCCAATGCATCTCTGGAGGCGAGTTTCAGCCCGACCAATTTCCTGCATGCCAGTGCTCTGAGGAACATGGTCTCAACCACACCTTCGACATCGAAGAGTGCGTCCCATGCCACAAGGCACACCTCAGCTGCCCCAGCAAAGGCATGCTACTACGCTTTGCTCCGCCTGAGATTGGCTTCGCACGCCTCAAGGAGAATGATACTGTCGCTTTGCCGTGCTTAGCGCCCAGAAGCACCCGGTGCAACAGCACTGACAGGAACGGATCGATCCTCTTTGGATGCTCCAGTGGTTATGATGGGATTCTGTGTTCAGATTGCCAGGCGGGTCATTACTTGACCAAGAAAACCTGCCAGCCATGCCCAACCAGTGACATCAAGCAGCAGATTTGGAGCGCGGCTGCAGTTGCAGGTGGCATTGGAGCACTTGCAGTGGCTCTCTTCATGTCCATAAGGCTGTTTCAGAGGTGCGCAGCTGATTCAACAGCTGAAACGACCGAAGTCATGTCAACGTTTTCTGCGGTCACCGCTCTGAAGGAGCAAGTGAAGCAGCTGGCGCCCATTCTTTTGCAAACCTGCCAGCTGTGGGCCGTGCTGGCAGCGCTGATGAAGGGTGAAAGAAGCCCAGGATCATCGGATTCATGGGAAATCCCTTACATTGAGGCCGGAGTGTCAAAGATTTCAACTCGTTTTATGGCGTTTTCGATGCCGCTCTAGAGCTGCTAGCTTGCCATTTGCTGACACGGTGTCTTAAGCAACATATCAGCAACACGGTGACTGAAGCCCAATGCCAGTGCACCAAAGATCATCAATGCCTCTTCTGGTTGTTGTATATTGGGGGCACCAGTACTCCACCAAGGCCATGGATGGCAATAGGGGCTTCATCAACTATAGAGTATAGAACTATAGGGTCCTATAGATTATAGGGTCCTGCTGTCCCAATCGATCAAATTCAAAATCCCAGCCATGGACATCGGCACGAGGCATCGCAGCTCTCCATTGACAGCCTGAAGGGTGCTATGAATTTGCAATGCGCGTGGCACGATGGGGCGGCGGTTCGTCTGGCTTCCGCCTTGATCGCTCCTGTGGCTCCGATCGCCGTCCTACTGTGCTGCTTGGCCACGGAGATTTGCAGCCATGGATTTGGCATCGGTGCTGCTTTGAAGGCGACGGGAAGGAATGCCTCTTTGACTCATAGATATTCATAGGTGCCGTTTGACCTTAAAATGTTCACTTAGTCAGGTTTGACCTCGGGGCGGTTTATGATGGTTTATGTGTTTGTTCAGATTTGTTTTGCGGGCCCCAGTCTCCCTTTGTTGAAATCCGGGGCACTCTTTCGTTCTGACAAAGGACGATTTAAAAGAGTATCGATCTCAAGGACTCTTTCAATAAATCTGAGCGTATCGGAAATTTTGATGAAATTTGCACATCTCCCTTGGGCGAGCTTCTTTTTGCATCAAGGATATTGTCCCTTGGGATTCTTGCATGAAAGCCTTGCACGCATGAGGGTTCACCAGAAGAAGTCAAGCCCACTGCTGCGTACCTTTCTCAAGTTCAAAAGGCACCCAAGTCCCTAGCCATGTCCTTGGTTGCTGGCTCGGAAGCATACGTATGCTTCAAGAGTGGTGATAGAGTTCTTAGGGGGTGTGGACGTGTTGCAGCTGTGGAAGAGGATTCCGTGGTTGTCTGTGGCTACATCAGTAAGCTAGGCAGTTTAACCGAAGCTGTACGGGCTGTGGGCCCCAGTGGCGAAGAACCTGAGCTGTGCTTTGTCCGAGTCCGACAGGAATCTGTGGTAGTCCAGCGACCCTCAGGTTGGACTAAGGAACGGTTGCCCAGCAAAGAGGATAGCCTTAGTGGATGGGCTGCAGTGACCCGGGAAACTGCTGAAGCGCCAAAGGGAACTCGTTGGGTTCCAAAGGCCAAGACTGGCCTTGACCGGGACCTAGACGCTCTTGGAGAGCTATGGGAGAAAGACGAGGAATCCGACAGCGAGGACGAAGACATGGACGACGAGGCTGCTCCAAGTCACCGGCCGCCGGCAGGAAAGCACCTGCCTCCCGGAACCAGTGGGCTCCCAAAGAAAGCCAAAGCCGAGAAGGAGAAGCACGTGGACATGGGAGCTTCCTTCAGTCGAATGGTCCAGCAGGGCCTCGCAGAAGGTCAATCCCCAAGCGAGCTGATGCCGTTGATGATGATGAGCCTGATGGCTCAGCAGCAGCAGCAAGGCCGCTCCAAGAAGAAGTCAAAAGGTTCAAAGGACTGGGACCTCCTTGGTGGCTCCAGCTCAGAAGACTCAAGCGACGGAGGAAAGAAGGACTCTGGAATGCGAGCGGTGGCCACCCTCCACCGCCTTCATCGCCGCACTCTGCGGCATCCCCGGCGAGTGATCCAGGAGTTCGAGGCCGAGGTGACCACCGAGCTTGGTGTGGTACCGGGTCAAAGTTGGACCCTCAAAGACTATCTTCGAAAACAGCATTGGGGCAAGTTCAAAGGAATTTACCGTTGTGCTGTCATGGATGCAGCTGCGTACGAGCTGCTGAGATCAGGCCGTGGAGGCCGGAACTGCACAGCTTGTGCAGAACATGAAAGCAAAGATGCAGTCGGTCATCCAGAACGGCGACTGGTCGTCGGCATGGTTGCTGACGGGGGTGGCCGACAAGGGCGAGGAGGAGGACTAAGCCTCGCTCAAGCATCCCAGTGACGAGTTGCAGGGGGCGGGATCCGTGAAGGGGACATGTCCGAGAGACCGCTGTTATTCTGGATCGGTTCCTTCCCGCTGCAACTTGTTGCTGAAGGATGCTGGGCCTTTGGTGTGGCATGCGAATTCATCGTTTTCAAAATATTATTCGTGGTTCAGAAGCGCCCAAGGTACCTTGCTGGAGCTTTCCGGTGATCAGGTGCCACTGTTTCCAAGGGCACTCCCCTACCCTGAGGTCTTCCAAGCAGAGTGGGGAGGAGTCGGTGAGAACCTCAGTCGAGAGGTTTGGTCCAAGGCCTATGTGAATAAGTTGGTGGCATGGTCCAACTTTCTTTGCTTGGGTTCTCCAGACTCTGGGGGATCTGCGTTTGAGCCGCGGGTGGGCTATCGGTGCATGAGCGAAGCTCGAGTTTTTGCGGATGGCTTGCTTGGCGAGGTGGCAGAATTTGCGATTGATGAGTTGCGTTCTTCAAAGCTAACATGTACTGGCAAGCGTCAGGCCCTGGAAGCTGAGATGGCGCACTTTGCAGTGCAGGTGCATATGAGGCCCCTAGGGCTTCCCAGTTGACAAGTGCAGCAACTGTTGCTCTGCCAGTTGTGGCGGACAGGATCGGTATCCTTGCCCAGACTGGCTCAGTGGACCCGCTGAGCTTGTTGCCTCCTGAGCAGGCTGCAGTGGTTGGTGACCTCGAGCAGCTTCGGCTGCCGGAGCATTTGTGGCGAGATGTGGTGCGAGCTTGTCGCAAAGTTGCCCCTGATGAAGAGGCCGGGCTGATGAAGAGGTTGCTTCAAACTAACATGGTTACCCTGGTACCTGAAGAAGACATACCCCGTGATCACCATGGTAAGGTGTTAGTTGGTGGTTTGTTTGCAGTTGGAAAGAATGAGACGGAGGATAGGTTGATTTTTGATCGTCGTCCCCAAAATGCCACTATGCAGAAGTTGACTTGGGCCCATCTGCCTGCAGGAGCCTGCTTCAGCAGAATGCTTTTGAGTGACAACGAGTATGTGCGTGGCTCTGGCGATGACTTGCGTAACTCTTACTACGCTCTTCGCTTGCCAGAGAACTGGATACGACGCAATGCTGTGGGAAGACGGGTGGCTCCAGAGTTGGTCAAACAGTACGGGGGTGATTGCAACAAATCCTTACAGGGCCTGTTTTCGTGTTCTTGGTATGGGAGATGTCAATGCTTGTGATATAGCTCAAGCAGTTCATGGTCCTTTGTGGGAAGGTATCTATTTGGATGACTTGCTGCCTTTGGACGGCAGTTTTCAGCCGGCGCCGCCACAGGATGGATGCGAGTGGCCAGAGTGGCCAGCGCAGAAAGGGCCTATGCAGAAGCTGGGCTCCAGCGTGCTGAGCACAAGGCTTTCCGTGGTGAGGCCGGCTTCAAGGCCTGGCGAGCTGAGGTGAGAGGCATTCTTGGTACAGTGGGTGCCCCCTTGCAAGTCAGACAACAGCTCTGGCAGCTTTTGCGACGAGTGGCAATTAGAGGTTTTTGTACTCTACATATTATGCAGAAGCTCATGGGTTTTGCATGTTTTATTTTCCAATACAGGCGTGAGTGTTTTTCGTTGCAACACCACATCTACAAGTATATGGACAGTATGCATGCTACGAAACCTTGCTGGTTACCCCATTTTGTTCGAGATGAGTTGATGAGTATGGCCATCCATTTGCCCTTTTGTAAGTGGAACATGCGGAAGAAGTTTGGCAGGGAGATCCTTGTGACGGATGCAACTCCCACGTCGGGAGGTGCCGTCATGGCATCAGCTCCTGTAGCTTTGATGAAAGCTCTTTGGAGCAAAGCAGAGACCCGTGGTGAGTGTCAAACTTCCCACATCAATCTACAAGAAGCTAGGGCTTTGAAGAAGGAGGTCATGAAGTTGGTTTCTAGTCAGACTAACTACAACACGATACAACTATGCTGCAATGATAGTCGGGTGTGTGTTGGGGCTTTTGCTAAAGGACGGTCAAGTTCTTTCAAGCTGAACGGAATTCTGCGATCGATGTTACCCTTCTTGATTTTTTTTGGGATTACACTTGGACTACTATGGGTTGAGACAGCTAGCAATATGGCGGACTACCCTTCTCGTTTTCTGGTACTACCTCCTCCTGCTCCTGTTCCTCGATGGCTGGATTCTTTAGGAGTGCCAGCTGTTGCCAGCTGTTGCTCGTGCAGGGATTGAGATCTTCGCAGGGACGGCAAGGTTGACGGCGGCTTTCAGGAAGGTTGGTGTGGAGATGTTTGAGCCGGTTGAGATTGAGATGGGTAGGGATGCCTTTGATAGCAGGTGGGATGGTTTGCTGCTGGCAGGTTTGGTCGCCTTTGTATGGCTCTCACCCCCTTGTGGCTCTTTCAGTCCGTTGCGGAACTTGGATTGTTGTGGCCCTCTTCGTCCCAAAGCTTGTCCAGAAGGTGATCCGTCGAATCCAGAGATCAGGTTGGGGAATGCTTTATGGATGCGGGCACTTCACTTGGCTCAGTTGGCTTTGGAGCGAGGTATTCCGGTTTGTCTGGAGCATCCTTAGGGAGTAAGGCATGGCTACTGGATGAAATTCAACCTTTGCTTTCTCACCAATTGATGAAGTGTTACACAGTACATTGGTGCGCGTATGATGATGATCGTGATGGGTTGCCTACTAAGAAGCCTACTCGTTTGTTGTCGTCATATGGCTGGTTGGCTCCAGTGGTACGTCAATGTCCTGGGTGCTTAGAGCATGGACCCCCTTTGCGTGGTGCCCTTGCAAAGCGGGCTGGTGCTTATCCTTTGGGTTTCTGTGCGGAGATAGCAGAGGCGTACGTTGGTTGGAGGCATGGTGCGGCTGGAGACGGCAGGTCTCAGCCGCAACTGCAGGCGTAGTCTGCGGGATGCTGGTGCATGGATGATTGGAGTGGTGGAAAGTTTGGGAGGTCACCTTCGTCAAGATTCTCCGCCGCATGTGGTTGATAGATGGTTGGAGAAGGCTGTCGAGGAGTGCTATCGGTCTGGTGAGCGAATACACAGGGTGACTCTGGGCGTCTTGGCGGTGCAGCAGGGTTTGAAGTTGTCAGGTCCTTTACTTCGTGGTGCGTGGGCTGCAGTGCGTGGTTGGCGACACAGTTGTTACCTTCACACTCTCGAGTTCCCATCACCCGGTATTGCCCGGATGCAGTGTTACTGGTTTTATTCGCGGAAGGAAAGCAGGTTTTTGGTCGAGAGCGATATGTTTGGTGGGCTACAGCTTTGGGATCCTGGCTAGCTTTTGCGTGTATGCTTCGGCCAGCTGAACTGCTTCGTTTAACGGTGGGTGACCTATGTTTCCCTGAACGAGAAGAAGTAGGTGATGGAGATCAAGGGTTAGTAGTGGTGATTCGTGAACCGAAGACTAGACGTATCTGGAAGACTCAGTTTGTATTATCTCATGATACCGCCCTGGTTGCATGGTTGCGTTGGTGGACTTTGAATCATCGACGAGGAGCTCCCCTATTCAAACTATCTCGTTACCTTTGGGATTCACGATTTCGACATGTATGTCATCGGTTCGGCCTGTCCTCTTGCCAGTTCACATTGGGATCCTTTCGAACTGGGGGTGCTACATACTTGTTTAGACGAGATCAGAATTTGGGGGCTCTGCAGTTTGCGGGTCGATGGAAGTCAGCTACTACTTTGCAGCATTATCTACACACAGCTTTTTCAGCGCATCTCCTGGCTCAGCGTTAGCATGGTGCAGCGTTTGGCAGAGGCCCTCGAGAACCTGACCGCGCTTCGTGCTTTCCAAGAGGGACCTGAGTGGGAGTTGGTTGCTGCTGAGGTTGCGGGTCAGCTTGACGTTGCCGCAGTTGAGTTGATCGAGGTTGCGGCCTCGGCTCAGATCCGCACCCCGGCGCCCAAGCCAAAGGTAAGGCCAAGGCAAAGAGTGTGGCCACTCCAGTGGCATCTGTGCCAACCCGCCCGGCCTTTGTGCCTGGTGTAGAGGTGCGCCGCTATTTGGTCTTGGCCAATCCTAGTGGTCCAGTGGGTTACGCCTGTGGCCTTTCACGAGAGACATGGGCCGCCGTGGAGAGACTACTTCCAGGGGGCCGTCTAGCAGGCAGCGGAGCACGCCTGCGCAGAGTCGCCTCTGTGAAAGATGTGCCGGCGGTAGAGGCCAGCCCGCCTGAAGCTAGTGACATGCTAGCTGTGGTGACTGAAGCTGCCGGACAGCTGGGTACCGATGAGGTGAGTGCCTTAAGTGATCCTCATTTCAGAGACCAGGCAGCCCGATGGCGTAGCGGCTCGGAAAGTCGTCGCATCTCAGCTGCCTTTGCCCGGATGATCAACAGCTTGCATGTGATTCGGCCTGGTTGGTTGAAGCCATCTACTGCTCCTCGGGCTCCGGATGAGCCTCCGGCAACAGATGCCATGCCTATGAACCGTGACAAAGCTGCAGCGAAGACTGGAGCTTGGAATTTGTCACTGATGATGAAGGGAGTGGAGCTGGGCACCACTTGGTGCTTAGCTCATTGGAGGACTTTGATGTTGGTCTTGCTCTGCCTGGCTTTTCCGCGCTTGATAGCGCTTTTGGTGGCTGCTTTGATCCGGATGATCATTCGAGCCATGGCTGCGGTGCTTTCTCGAGTGCTACAAGAAGTGTGGAATGAGTTCAAAATGGGCATTTAGCAGATTTCCCTAGCTTCCACCTCTGTGGAACAGATCCTCCTTGACCAGTTGGAAGGGCTTGATGGATCCCACACCGCCTCCTATGCCTATGTCCATGCCAGCCACGCCGATGCTTGCACAGTTCCAGCGGGTTTCCCCACCCAGCCCACCCTTGGCTTTCTTTTCCACACTCCTCTTGCTCCTCTTGGTGGCCTTGCAGATCCTGCCCTACATCCGGACAGGTGGGTTGGGATGCGATCAACACCAAAGAGGTGATGTTCGAAACGACTAGCGTGAGGGTGCCAGTCGCTCCTTTTCAGCTGCTGTTGTGGCTTCACGCCATGATCAAACACGATTGGCGCAACCAAGAAAAGTGGCCGTCTGTGATGCAGCCGGGGGAGTGAGATGAAAGAATGTCCCTTGGGATTCTTGCATGAAAGCCTTGCGCGCATGAGGGTTCACCAGAAGAAGTCAAGCCCACTGCTGCATACCTTTCTCAAGTTCAGGATGTGATCAACACCAAAGAGGTGATGTTCGAAACGACTAGCATGAGGGTGCCAGTCGCTCCTTTTCAGCTGCTGTTGTGGCTTCACGACATGATCAAACACGATTGGCGCAACCAAGAAAAGTGGCCGTCTGTGATGCAGCCGGGGGAGTGAGATGAAAGAATTTCATGTTTTGCAACGGTTTGCCATACCTGTCGGGCATTTTCGTAGTTGCTGCATGTTGTGCGGCGTCCCCACATTCTTTGAGGACACGTGTCCTCGACTTCTTCGACTAGGGGAAAGGATTTAAATCCTCTGAGGGGTGCAGGAACGAAATGATCTGCGATTGGCGATTGATGAACACCTGCGACACCAAGCCTCGCATGTTGTCGGCAAAATTTGAGAGCGCAAGACTTGTAACGTCACAGTTTCCAGGCGACTGCACTCGGGATCCTCAAATCTTTTTCCATTGGGGTGCCATGATGACTTCCGTGCAGGCCTTGACGCTGTTCTACGTTGGCGGAGCTTCCAGTGCATCGAAACTCCTGAGTTGCCAGCGAGTGGATGGTGGCAAAAGCCCTCTTCCCGACGGGTTGCCCGGACCAAGGTATGCTTTGAAAGGCAAAGTCATCACAAAATGCCCACTCGCGCTATCTTGTGCTAGGTGTGAGCATGGGATAGCTTCGGTAATTTTGAAACTACTTCAGCAAGAGTTCTAAGCCAAGGCACCAACCGCAACGTATAAGTGTCTTGTTGATGCTATTCGGCCAGTGAGGTTCGCATTTCGCAAAGCGGTCCCTCACTTGCTGTGCGATGATTCCTCTTGGACGTCCCTTGATGCAGTGGGATGCGCTAGCATCGCCTTCTACGGCATTGTGGTGCCTCTCTGCCTGGCCTATCTGTATGCACGCCAGCACTTAGCGCTTCTACCAGGAAAGGCCACAACGGCCACTGCAGTACGGGATGGTGATCAATGGGAGGTGCAAATGACGGAACTCGTGAGTGAGAAGAATCTCTCGCCGGTGCCTTTGACTTCATTCAGTGATCGATCCATCATCGGAATGAAGACGATAGTGATGGTCCAGCAGATGATGATGATGATGATGATGATGATGATGATGATGATGATGATGATGACGACGACGCCGACGCCGACGATGATGATGACGATGACGATGGTAATCGTGATCGTGATGGTGATGTTGGTGATGGTGATGGTGATGGTGATGGTGATTGTGATGATGATGATGATGATGATGATGATGATGATGATGATGATGATGCTGGTGGTGGTGGTGGTGGTGGTTTTGATTGATGGTGCGACCGGAAGCAGTGGTCAGCTCTCCTGTTGGGCGATGGGATGGCTAGTCGTGCTTCACCGTTTTCTTTTGAGGGTTGTCACTCATCCAACTCTGCAAAAAATATCCCGATCCAACCAGTTTAACCACCTGCAACCGAATCATCGAACGGTGAGTTGGCGGTATTTCATTGCTGCCTTGGCAGAAGTTCAAATGTGTATGTAACATTTTGGGCGGTCTCCACTGATGGCAGTGGAAGATTGCATTCTGCAACGTTCTGCCTTGGCACCAGCCTTGGTTTTACCCTTACGGCCCCGAATTTCCCAGGAAGAGAGACAGATCTCATTTCTGCTATGCTTTGTTGCCAAGGATCACGTGCCGGTGAAAGGAGAGGCCCATGTCCAGCGCTTGCTGGCAGCCTCAGCGGCCCACATCGCTGTGCATATGCAGGGGCAAGTCCGGGTAGCCTTGAAAGATGGAGTCGTGATGGCAAAGCCGCTGTCAGGTCGGGAAGGGAAGTGGAGAGCTCGGCACAAACAGCACATTGATTGGAACTACATGGTGAAAACTCTCAAGCGAAACTGTAATTTTCTAGTTCTAAAATGCCCTAACACCAGCTGCCTATCAATTAAGTACAGAAATTTACCACCTGGGAAGGGAGGTGGGGAGCATCAGCAATGTCGTAGCTGAACCGAATCTGGAAGACAATGCTGTTCACAAAGATGACAGTACTGGGTACCGGCTGCCGCTACATAGCATTCCGGAAAGCAAGACAGCCTTATAAGTAAGTTTCAAATATTTTTGGGAGAGAATTATGACAGGGTAAAGTCACATGTTTTGTGAAGTTTCTTATGCGACTGCCCAGTACCCCACAGGCAGCAGTCAAGTCTCAAGTGATGACCCTGAAGCTTCTGCACGCGGAAGCGTTGATTGGCAGCTTGCAAACTTGACCAGCTTGGTGGAGCACATGGGAAAGGACAGCATCAACAGGAGCCGTGATCTCAGAGAAGCTATGATGGATCGCTGTCTTGCGGAAGAAGCGGAGGGCTCCCAAAGCGCCCTGGCAGGTTCCAAACACATCCTGTTCAAATACTCGCGTGGCCACAGTCTCTACATGGAAATCGTCCAGAAGTTGGTCGCAGTCGCCTTAGTTTCAGTGGTCAACAGCGACGATGGCCTCCAATTGTCTCTTGCAATCACTCTCCTCATGGCCGCAGTGAGTGGCATGGTGCAGCCTTATTTTCATCCACAGGCAGGGCATAGGTCAAGAGTTGCGTGTGAACATGTGTGAACGCTTGCTGGGGCACCACAAGCACAATTTGACCTTGCCAAGAACGTCACACAGTGGAGTTTTTGGTGCCGGTGTGACCCAAACCTTTTTGAACAGCTTCGGACCCCTCCCCCAAATCCTTTCGTGCAACTTGACTGTTTTGGCATCTCACAAAGGCCAATATCCTCCAGTGCTGCAGCTTCATTTGCCTGGCCCTTGCAGCAGTCGGCTTCAGCAGGGAACTCACCTGGTTCCTTGGCACCGACACTGCAGATGGGACAGTTGGGACAAATGCAGACAGCCGTAGATTCAGTGCGGTTTGGAAAGATGGTGGAACTTTCCTACGGAATTTGGACACTTCAGGTTTGGATGGTTTGGGTTGCAGCTCACCTCTGGATGATGCAACTTTAGATCCAGATCCATCACCTTGCAGGTTTCCAGCATACATAGCAGTGTAGTTTGGGGCAACCCTGGAGTTTGCGTGAGTTTTGTTGCAGATGTTCCGGTTTCTCCACGGTTGAAACTCTTCATTCTTGTTGTTTCGGTCTCTCGTTTTGGTCGGAACATCTCTCGGGGCTGCCAAAGATCCATCCCCGATTCCCAGGGTTACATGAAACCCTTCCATGTTTTAGCCACCTCAAACCCTCCCATTGGCTGGCCTCCTCCGAATTTCATCGGTTTCATCAAGTTTCCCAGTTTTTGTGCAGCCATATTTATTGTTCGTTCTTGGCCGATTTCAGCCTTGAACTTTGCCTGTTGGAAATCGAGTTCAAGAGATCTGTTGACATCGCAATTCCTCAGGTTGAGCCGTGGCGCGTTAGTGGTGCCCTTCCTGCTG
>VSDK01001005.1:225725-238453 GCA_009767595.1 Symbiodinium kawagutii | reverse complement strand
GACAGCACAGAGTGCCTGGCCGTGAGGATCTGGCGCCAGCTGCAGAAGCTTCCCCAGGACGCTGGGCTCGAGTTGGAAGAGATGAAGACTGCGATGTGATCATTCCTGGTGGCGTTTTTTGTTGTTGCTGGTGGTTGTTGCTGTGCTTTTTGCTGTTGTTCTTCATCATCATCATCATCATCATCATCATCATCATCATCATCATCATCATCATCATCATCATCATCATCATCATCATGGTCATGGTATGTGGTTAAAGTACTTGGTTTGAGCGGAATCCATGGCCATTTGGTTTTTCCATCAGAACATGGTGTGCCCCCCCCCCCCACACAGAAAAGACCATCATAACTTTGAGTGGCGACTTGGGATGCCCAGCGATGGGATGTTTGGACGCTTGCGTATGTCGCTTTAATATGTGTTCCACTATGTTCCACTCGTATCCACGCGTTTCGGCTGAATGTATGCAGACAGTTTTTCAAGCTCGGTCAGGCATTCCAAAAGATGCTCAGACAAAAAGCGACAGACAATGAAATCGATCATTTTTGTCCCTGGCACCAGTCTATCACCAATCCAGAAAATCTTGGTTGATTGTGGTCAGCGGGTTGCCAGGGGTGCCCAGCATTGGTGTAGACCTCCCATCATTTGGCGACCTTGACTGCGCACATTTTTGAGGATGGCTCACTGGAGATTCGGGTGGATCCTTGGCGCGGTTACGCTGAGAAACAGTTCAGTGAAACTATTCATTCTGGCTTGTTGATGGGGGAGCCTTGCCACTTTAGATGTAGTTTATTTGGCATTTTTCACCATCCACTGGACTGAAAACGTGGCAGCGGAATCAAGCAGTTTGCATAAGACACGAGACATCATCAGGTTTCCATAGCCATTCCCACTCGCACCACTGAGTCGTTTTTGATCGTTTTTGCCTTCTGCTAAGGAAACGGTTTCTTTCGTATGAACTGTTAACATGCACGTCTCACCGCGCAAAAATGCGCTTGCAGCCACTGCAAACCGCGTGTGGCCCAAAAGAAGGAGTCTCCGGGCAGTGTTTTGCCTTGCCAGCATCATCGCTTGCATCTTGCATATGTATGTTGTAGCTCTCAAATCAGATGATGGAACACAACAGGATACCAGAATCTCGAAGTGCCCGAAGCCCCCTGGTATGACGGGGGGATGATGCCCACGGCTTTGTTCAGTTCCAGTCTGAGGTTCATCAAAGACTCATGACTTCATTGTGGATGGCGCTAGGTTCGCCAGATCACTTGGTCAATGCCCTGAAACTGCTCATGTTTTATCAGTTTTCTCCGGTGTATATTGTGTATAGATGGATGAAGTTTTATACATGTGCAGTTCTGTATGATGGCGGGGTGAATTACAGACTGCTAAAACCACCTGGTGATTTGGTGGTCAAACCTCGGGGATTTGTACCTATCATGTTGTACTATGTATTGATGTGCAGTTCCGTATCGTGTGAAGCTGTTTTTGGTGGTTCAAACTTGGGGGAAGCCTGTGCCCAAATGGTGCTGCAGGCGCAACAGTGCCCCACTGACGTTATGACGTTGAGAGTTGGAATCTCAGCCAATCGCCGCAAGTGTTCCATGCTTTGTGCGTTCCCACAGGCATCCACAACCTGCTTCCCTGCCAGGCATAGATGCAAACCCAAACAGAATGTGCGTGTTTCTCTTTGCTTCATTCTGTTTGCTGTTGCTGAAGGGAACTCCAGCTAGTTGCTGGGACATTCGTTTGCAATCGCATTTGAGCAGTGAATTGCTTGTGAAACTGAAGATGGCTGAACCCTTTGATATTCAAAGAAGTGATGTGACATGATGGCTTTGTGCCCAAACAAGTTTGCGCCACGACATTTGTGGCTCAAAGCATTTGATGCCCCAGGGCACCAAAGGCTTCATGACCAAGTCTGTGAAAGCTACGAATGCTTCGCACTTTCCATGCCCTGCTGAAGCTGGTGGTGATCATCTTCGTTGCCCCAGCAGATGCTGAACGACCCCGGATGTCCAACCTGGTGCTGGAGCCTGAGCCAGGCTCCGGAGACTTGTCCATCCGTGGGAGTTAGAAGTTCCCAGAGTTCAATCAGATGATTCGCGTTTGTAGACCTGGGGTGCCAGATCCAGCCTAAACGAACTTGACAGATTTTCTGATCGCTGTTCCATTGCAATATGCACTATACATTAAATTACTATCCTTGGGTTCTGGCCACAAGCCTTTGAGACCCAGTCCCACGCCCTGTAACAGCCCATCATTGAATGAACATCCCAACTGGTGAACAGAATTGCTTTGGACTTCTGACGACCTGTTTCCTGGGGTATGTGTTTGATATGGCCCAGAACTTCGGTTGTTCAATCGGATTCAATCCCACTCGAACATCCACATGACTGGCCGAGGATGGTTGTTGTGGCAGGATCCATTTTTTTCCGCATCAGTTCATAGGGAAGTTGTTACCCGGATGATGTGACCCCTCAAGGTTGTTTTGATGACATTTTGATGTATTTTATGGGTTTGGATGAACCCCGGGTACTGCCCATGACGAATTCTTGCAAGAACAATCTGCCCAAATATTTACAAATATTAGTACATATTAGTAAATTTTTGTAAATATTTTGAGGGGTCACACACCCCAGAATTAGTTGCAGGAGAGCTATCTGACCCCTTAGCTTACCAGGAAATTCCTGAATACCTGATTTATCCTGATTTATGGGCTCCTTGGACCACAATTCCGGTCGAAAGCATTTGGTATGAGGCAAGTAGTTGGTGAGTTTCAGGAGTAAAATTTGGTCAAAATATGGTTAAAAATATTAGCTTAATATTAGCATATATTAGCTAAATATTGGCTAAATATTAACTAATACTAACTGATATTAGTGAATATTAGCTGATATTAGTGAAATTAGGTAAAATCAGTAAATATCAGTAAATATCACTAAACATTAGTAAAATATTAGTAAGAAATTAGCTAGTAATAAAGAAAAGGTAGTGTAAATATTTTAAGGGGTCAGATCTTGTGGGTCGCAACATCTTCCTATGATAGGTTATTCTGTTGTTATATGTTACCATTTTTCTGGTGATTTAACCGACTTAACCCGATGCCGTGTCTAAGGAAAAGAGAATTGCCCTCAGTGGCCGACGTTGCGAGCAGTCTTGAGGAAGCTGGGCATCGGTGAACCTACTCCCGATTTAGGAGGACGCATCGTTTGGAGCCTGGGCTTTGAAGATTAGGGACCAGCTGGTAATAGTTGGTAACTGCGAACCATACGTTGGGCACAGTGGGGGAGTACAGACTTGTTGGGACCACCTCGGCGTTGCGTTTGATGTTGGCAACACATGGAATTGTTTTCTGACTCATTTCAATCCGTCTCCCTGATCTCCCCGGCAAACTTTGGTCAGCGAACGTTGATTCGGCAGAGCGCATCAACAAACTAGTTTCACCCTGTGGAACTCTTTTCTGCATAGTAGGTTTGTAATCTCAACCCACTGATGCCCAGGACAGGCTGCGATGTGAAGAAGATTAATCTGCAAAAAGACCAAAGGATCACTGGCACCTTCGATGATGAGATCGGAAAGCTGACTTACTTGAACAAACTGGGTCTGTATGACACGAAAGTCAGTGGTGATCTTGCAAGTCTTCAGGGCCTGAGGCAGCTGCAGCGGCTCCATCTACACAACACCAATGTCGCTGGTGACATTGCGAGTCTCCAGGGTCTGACCAGGCTGGAGCATCTCCACCTACACAACACCAATGTGGCAGGTGACCTTGAAAGCCTCCAGGGTTTGACACAGTTGCAGTACTTCTACCTCCAGAACACCAACGTGACAGGTGATATTGCAAGTCTCCAGGCCATGATGCAGATGCAGTACCTCTACCTGGAGAAAACCCACGTGGCAGGTGACATTGAAAGTCTCGAGAACATGACGCAGATGCAGCGGCTTGACCTTGGCAACACCAACGTTGCAGGTGACATCGCGAGTCTTCAAGGCATGACGCGGACGAAGCACCTCTACCTCCAGAACACCCGCGTGGCAGGGGACCTTGCGCGCCTCCAGGGTCTCATGCGTTTGCGGAAGCTTGTCCTCACCGACATCCAGGTGGCAGGGCGCCTTGCAAGTCTCCAGGGTATGACGCAGATGCAGAAGCTCAACCTCGCCACCACGCAGGTCTCTGGTGACATTGCAGGTCTCGAGGGCTTGACGAAGCTGCAGAACCTCTGCCTCTACAACAGCCTGGTGACAGGTGACATTGCAAGTCTCCATGGCATGACGCACATGCAGTGGCTCGATCTCAGCAACACCAGCGCGGCAGGTGACATTGCAAGCCTCCAGGGCATGACGCAGATGGAGCACCTCTACCTCGAGGAAACCCACGTGGCAGGAGACATTGAAAGTCTCGAGAACATGACGCAGATGCAGAAGCTCTGGCTCAAGAAAACCCAGGTGGCAGGGGACATTGCAGGTCTCCAGGGCATGACGCACATGCAGTGGCTCTGGCTCAGCCGCACCCACGTGGCAGGTGACATTGCAAGTCTGCAGGCCATGATGCAGATGCAGTACCTCTACCTGGAGAAAACCCACGTGGCAGGTGACATTGAAAGTCTCGAGAACATGACGCAGATGAAGCACCTCTACCTCAAGGAAACCCACGTGGCAGGGGACCTTGCAAGTCTCCAGGGCATGACGAAACTGCAGAGGCTCTGGCTCAGCCTCACCCACGTAGCAGGGGACCTTGCAAGTCTCCAGCACATGACGCAGATGGAGCTCCTCTACCTCTACAACACCAATGTGGCAGGTGATATTGCAAGTCTCCAGGCCATGACGCAGATGAAGGACCTCTACCTGGAGAAAACCCAGGTGGCAGGAGACATTGAAAGTCTCGAGAACATGACGCAAATGCAGAAGCTCGACCTCACCAACACGCAGGTCTCTGGTGACCTTGCAAGTCTCCAGGGCCTGACACAGATGCAGGAGCTCTGGCTCAGCCGCACCCACGTTTCAGGTGACATTGCAAGTCTCCAGAACCTCACATCGATGGACCAGCTCCGCCTTTCAAACACCTCAGTCGAAGGTGACTTGGTGGCACTGCTTCCTTGGGACTACGTCAGGGCCATCAACCTCAAGCAGACCAAAGTTTCAGGACGTCTCAGCTCCAAGTGGCGAGGCCGGTGGTCAAAGCTTCTGACACTGAAGCTTTCCGGCAGCCGAGTAGAATTTCTCCCGCAACCAGATGAGTTGCATGGGCTTGTCTCGAGGTATTTCATCCCTGGGCACTCACAATCTGCGGCCTATGCCGTTCTGCCCGAGCTCAAGCTCCTGGAGTTGAGCGGATGTCCTTTGGACGGTGACGTCAATGACCTGCTGCTGCCACTCTGCGGCTGCCGGGCTTTGGCCAGTATCGATGCCTCCGGCTGCAAGCTAAGCGGCACCTTGACAAACCTTGTGCTGAAGAATGTGCAATTGGATGGGAGGAAGACTTGGTTGAGCTGGACCTCATTTCTAGCTCAGTCTTTGAAGGTTCTGAACCTTGGATCCAACAACGTCTCCACCATCGAGGGCATCCCTGCGCAGACGAAGGTCATCATCCTGGCGGACAACTCAGCCGTTGACTTTGCCAGAGGTGTGATGAAACAAGCTCTGACAGCTGGAACCTTTGTGGATCTGCAGAACACCACCTTGTCCAACAGCACGGAAACTTTGCGCATATTGTGATTGTTGATTGTTGTTTCATGAGCCGATGTTGAGATTCAGTTTCTGAACGGTCCACTGTTCCCCCGGTTTTCCCAATGTCCCAGACTTAGAAGGGCTTAGCAACGCCCAGCTTGACAACCCACTTTGCTGACTTTTGCTTGGCCCACCGCTCAGTCGCTAAGAACCCCTTTTTTCAGAAAGCAGATGCCGACCTTGTAACTTAGAGAGCTGTAGGAGTTCAGTCATGGCACGCCCCTTGGCACCAAACATGCGCAGATGGATTTTATTTTGGTCTGACGCATTTATCGAAAATAGACCCATTTATCGAAAATAGACCCAAAACAAAAGGAATCCAAGCCGATACTTGGGCCATCTTGGGCCCTTCTTGAACAACTAGACGACGGGTGGCCCGAGAGCGAGACATGATAGTCCCCTGGCGCTAGCCATCATAATTTTTGCTTAGCTAGCAAGTTTAAGTGTCATATATCAGTCAGTGCAGAACCATGCAGAACCCATCGTTTTCGAAACGTGCCCCATGATCAAAACGAAACTCATCGAGTTAGAACGCCGGATGACTTTCGTGTGTGGCAATTTGTTGATCTTTGAAGCGAGCCCAAATGACTCATCGTAGACCCAGCATGGGCCCAACATATCCCAACACAAATGCTAGAACTCAACAAGTCAGTACACTCGATGAGTTACATATCAAGCTATTGTTTCATTTCCCAACATAAACCTCTCATAGACTCATCATGAGCCCAATTTGGGCCCAACATATCCCAACATCAATGAACCAGACAAAAACGTACCAGACAAAAACGTACCAAACAAAAACGCACCAAAGAAACACGTACCAAGCAAAAACGGACTCAATCAAAACATACCAGAAAAAGCGTACCAAACAAAAACGTACCAAAGAAAAACGTACGAGATCGTACGAGACCAAAAAACGTACCAGACAAGAACATACCAAAGAAAAGCGTACTCAACAAACATATCAAGCCAAAACCTAGCAAACAAAAACGTACCAAACAAAAAACTCAGCAGAGAACACTGTACCACGCACAAACGGACCAAACAAAACTGTACCAACCGTCAAATTGTTTTTCATGGACAGCGCTAAATCGCAATGTTATTTCAGTTTTCGAAATTCAACCTCTACAAAACGCGAAACGGTTACCGATCAGGATTGAAAATCACATTCTACTTCAGTTTTTGACGTTCGAAGTCGACAAAACTCGAAACAGTCAGATTCTCCCCATGGGGCCGTGGGCAAGGTAAATTTGTTCCCCGAAAAAGTTCTGCTTTGTATCTTGGTTCTCTCCTTACGGACAGTTTTGACAATAAAGCCGAGGTCCTTAATAGATTGGGTGCTTGCGTTGCCACAACTCATAGAATAAAAATGTTTTAGACTTAAGCGGCTACGTGCATCAAATGGAAATCGCAAGTTTTTAAAGTCATCATCCGTCAAAGCGCATTCAGCATCATTCAGCTCACTGCCACTGAGATTTCTCATTTCAGCGCCTTCCGAGATAAATCGCAGAATTTTTGGGAACCCCCAACTTTCACCAACAGAAGTAAGACCATTTATCCGATGTATAGAGAAATTCCTGGCATTCATGGTTGCGTACCCCGAACGATGGGTTGCATATCCAGCAGGTCAAAATGAAAGCTTTGAGACGTACTTTTGGATCTTTTTAATTCCTGCTCAGGCTACGGCCTCTCGAGGTACTTCTCTTGGTACGCAGTTTGAATTTGATTTTTCCTGCACGGATTTATGGTGCTGGTGTGTGCTCTTTAAAACAGTTGCCTTACTTTAGCTACCCGATCTTTAGCATGTTTCTCTTGCTGATTAGTCAATTGGGGCAGCTCAGTTCCGGCTCGCTATCAAGAAAAAAATGCCCTAAACCATGACAGTACTGCTTCGACTTAGCTGTTTTGCATCCAGGAAGCAGCAGAGCTGTTGAGGGAGGGCTTATTGGTGAAGACAGAGCAGGTGTCCTTGGTGAGCACGGAGGGCGGATACGAGTGCTACTCCATTGCATCCACATCATTACAGGTGTCCCCTGAGAAGTTCCTGCCGCAGGAACTTTTCCGGTGCTTGCCAGGCTTTGAAGGGACAGGAGCACAATGCCACAAGTGTGGCAAGAACACCTACAGCACGGGCAACGGCAGTGCCTGCACACCTTGCCCTCCAGGGAGCAATGCAGGAGAGGGCGAGGGGACTTGCCAATGCATCTCTGGAGGCGAGTTTCAGCCCGACCAATTTCCCGCCTGCCAGTGCGCTGAGGAACATGGTTTGAACCACACCTTCGACATCGAAGAGTGCGTCCCATGCCACAAGGCACACCTCAGCTGCCCCAGCAAAGGCATGCTACTGCGCTCTGCTCCGCCTGAGATTGGCTTTGCCCGCCTCAAGCAGAATGATACTGTGGCCTTGCCGTGCTTACCACCCAAAAACACCCGGTGCAACAGCTCTGACAGGAACGGATCGATCCTCTTCGGATGTTCCGGTGGCTATGATGGAATTTTGTGTTCAGATTGCGCGGCCGGGCATTACTTGACCAAGAAAACCTGCCAGCCATGCCCAACCAGTGACTTCAAGCAGCAGCTTTGGAGCACAGCTGCAGTTGCAGGTGGCGCTGGAGTACTTGCAGTGGCTCTCTTCATGTCCATAAGGATGTTTCACAGGTGGGCAGCAAATTCAACGGCAGAAACGACCGAAGTCATTTCAACGTTTTCTGCAGTCACCGCTCTGAAGGAGCAAGTGAAACAGCTGGCGCCCATTCTTTTGCAAACCTGCCAGCTGTGGGCCGTGCTGGCAGCGCTGATGAAGGGTGAGAGCAGCCGAGGATCATCGGACTCATGGGAAATCCCTTTCATTGAGGCCGGAGTGTCAAAGATTTCAACTCTCGTTTTACTTGGTTGTCGATGCTGCTCTAGAGCCTTCCATCTGCTAACACCGTTTTTTCGACCAACATATCAGCAACACGGTGACTGAAGCCCAATGCAAATGCACCAAAGATCATCAATGCCTCTTCTGTTTGTTGTATATTGGGGGCACCAGCGCTCCACCAAGGGAATGGATGGCAATATGCAAAAAATCAACTACAGGACTTTACTGGACTAAATGGGGTCCTGTTGCGTCCTTCCAAACCAATCGAAATCCCAGCCATGGACGTCGACACGAGGCATCGCAGCTCTCGATTGACAGCCTGAAAGGTGCGATGAATTTGCAATGCGCATTGCATGATGGCGTGGCGGTTCGCCTGGCATCCGCCTTGATCGCTCCTGTGGCTCCGATCGCCGTCCTACTGTGCTGCCTGGCCACGGAGATTTGCAGCCATGGATTTGGCATCGCTGCTGCTTTGAAGGCGCCGGGAAGGAATGCCTCATAGGTCACAGATATTCATAGATGCAATTAAGTTAGAATATCTTGGAATGTTCACTGAGTCAGGCTTGGCCGTGGGGCAGATTATGATGATTTATTATGTGTTTGTTCAGGGATTCTTTGCGGGCAAAGGCGACCCCAGTCTTCCTTTCTTGAAATCCAGGGCCCTCCGCACTCCTTCGCTCTGATAGAGAACAATTAAAAAGAGTATCAAGGACACTATATGAATCTGAGCGCATCGGATTTTTTGCACATCTCCCCTGGGCAAGCTTCTTTCTGCATCAAGGATGTTTCATTTTTTGCAACCGTTTGCAATATACCTGTCGGAATTCTCATAACTGCTGCATGTTGCTGCATATTGCTGCGAGTCCCCACATCCTTTGAGGACGCGCGTCCTCGACTTTTCAACTAGGGGAAAGGATTTAAATCCTCTGCGGGGTGAAGGAACGAAATGATATGCGATTGATCAACACGTGCGAAATCAAGCCCAGCATGTTTTTGGGCATAATTTGAGAGCCCAAGACTTGTAACGTCACAGTTTCCAGACGACTGCACTTGGGATCCTCAAATCTTTTTCCATGGGGGTGCCATGGTGACTTCCCTGCAGGCCTTGACGCTGTTCTACGTTGGCGGAGCTTCCAGTGCATCGAAACTCCTGAGTTGCCAGCGAGTGGATGGTGGCAAAAGCCCTCTTCCCGACGGGTTGCCCGGACCAAGGTATGCTTTGAAAGGCAAAGTCATCACAAAATGCGCGCTGGCGCTATCTTGTGCTAGGTGTGAGCATGGGATAGCTTCGATAATTTTGGCACTGTTTCAGCAAGAGTTCTAAGCCAAGCACCAATCGCAACTTGATGCTGTTCGGCCAATGAGGTTCGCATTTCGCAAAGCAGTCCCTCACTTGCTGTGCGATGATTCCTCTTGGACGTCCCTTGATGCAGTGGGATGCGCTAGCATCGCCTTCTATGGCATTGTGGTGCCTCTTTGCTTGGCCTATCTGTATGCGCACCAGCACTTAGCGCTTCTACCAGGGAAGGCCACAACGGCCACTGCCGTACGTGATGGTGATCAATGGGAGGTGCGATTGACAGAACTCGTGAGTGAGAAGAATCTCTTGCCGGTGCCTTGGATTTCATTCACTGATCCATCAATCATCATAATGACGATAATGATGGTTGAGCAAATGGTGATGATGATGACGATGATGATGATGACGATGACGACGATGATGATGACGATGATGATGACGATGATGATGATGATGATGATGATGACGATGATGATGATGATGACGATGATGATGATGATGATGATGACGATGATGATGATGACGACGATGATGATGATGATGATGATGATGATGACGACGAAGACGACGATGGTCATGATTCATGATGCGACATGAAGCAGTGGTCAGTTCTACCGTTGGGGGATGGGATTGCGAGTCGTGCCACTACATCTTTCTTTTGAGGGCTGTCATTCATCCGTTGCTCAATAAATATCCGGATGCAGCGTAACCAGGTGTAACCCATTCTTTGAATGGTGACTTGGCCATATCTCATTGCTGCCCTGCTTTTTGGCCAAGGATGTGCCAGTGAAAGGAGAAGCGCATGTCCAGCGCTTGCTGGCAGCCTCAGCGGCCCACATCGCTGTGCACATGCAGGGCTGCATCCATGTAGAGTTGAAAGATGGAGTCGTTGTGGCAACGCCACTGTCAGGTGGGAACGGGAGATGGAGAGCTCGGCTCACCCAAACCACACATGGAGCTACTGCATGGTTATCTATAGGAGCCCGGGGGATGGTTGACGCAAATCCTGGCAGGATGGATGAACCATAGTCCATAGTCACCACAAGCTGCTCATTAAGCACCAAGATTTAACACCTGCGAAGAGAGGTGGGAAGCATCAGCAATATCAGCAACTATACATTGAACAAAAACTGGAAGACAATGCAGTTCACACAAATGAGATTGCCGGGAGCCATCCGCCGCTAATGGTTGGAAAAACAAGATAGCAGCGTACATTTCAAACATTTGGGAGAGAATTATGACAGGGCGAAATCACCAATTCTTTGAGTTTCTTGTGCGACTGCCCAGCGGCCTGCAGGCAGTCAAGTCCCAAGTGATGATCCTGAAGCGTCTGCCCGAGGAAGCATTGGGCAGCTTGCAAACTTGACCAGCTTGGTGGAGCACATCGGCAAAGACAGCATCAACAGGAGCCGTGATCTAAGAGAAGCTATGATGGACCGGTGTCTTCTGGAAGAAGCGGAGAGCTCCGAAAGCGCCCTAGCGGGTTCCAAACACATCCTTTGCAAATACTCACGTTTTCAAAGTCTCTACATGGAAATCGTCCAGAAGTTGGTCGCCGTGGCCTTAGTTTCAGTGGTCAACAGTGACGATGGCCTCCAATTGTCTCTTGCAATCACCCTCCTCATGGCAGCAGCAAGTGGCATGGTGCAGCCTTATTTTCATCCACAGGCAGGGCATAGGTCAAGAGTTGGGTGCGAGCATGTTGTGAACATGTCTGAACGCCTGAGGGTGCCACAAGCGCCATTGGACCTTGCCATGTGCCACGTGCCACCCGGTGCAGATTCTTACTGGGGGTGTTACTTAAATCCTTTTGCAGAGCTCCACTTTTTTGGCACCTTGCAGAGGCCAACATTCTCCAGTGCTGCAGTTTCATTTGCTTGGCCGTTGCAGCAGTAGGCTTCAGCAGGGAACTCATTTGGTTCCTTGGCACCGACATTGCGGACATGTTCTTGCCAGGGCGAGTTCTGTTGCAGGTTGGATGGATAGTGGGACAAATGTATGAAGTTGTTTATTTGGACAGTGTGAGTTTGCCGATGGTAGCCCAGTGATCCAAAATGATACACCTTTGAGGGGCTGAAGATTTGTAACTTTTGGAGGTTGAACAGCTGAACAATCCACCAAACGCCAAATTTGGCACAATCTGCCTCCTGTTTTCCAGCGTAGCTGTGTAGTTTCGTGCTGCTAGCAACACGGTTTCCTTTGGCGAGTTTTGTTGCATGTTTGGGTTCTCTGTGAGGTCTCTTGAAGCATTTCACGTGTTTTGAATGTCAATCCCCTCGAAACCCATTTGTGATTGTCATGTTGCATGGAACCTTCCATGTTCTTTGACATGTAAGAGTGCTCGAAAACTGCCATTGTCCATCCTCCGAGTTTCATCGAGTTTCCCAGTATTGATTCTTTGCACTTGATTTTTGACGCTGGTGTCACGTTTCCCTGACATATTCTTTTCGGATACATCAACCATTGACTGTATCCTGCTTTCAGTTCCTTTTTCGCACTTGCCCATCCTATTGGGGGGATGCGTTCTTGTGCAAATGTTTTTTCTTTTCTGCTTGACTTGAGCTCTGCTTGTGATTCTTGCTTGTTGAAAACGATCGGGCCATGTTGAGCCCTCTACGAATCTCCGCGTTGAAGCATTCCTCAGGTTGAGCCGTGGCGCGTTGGTGGTGCCGTTCCGTCTGAGTGCTGCCCTGACCTTGCGCCCGGACAGTACGGAGTGCCTGGCCGTGAGGATTTGGCGCCAGCTGGAGAAGCTTCCCCAGTTGCAGGACGCTGAGCTCCAGAGTTGGAGTAGTTGCTGCTGTTCATCATTGTCGTCGTCGTCGTCGTCGTCGTCGTCGTCGT
>VSDK01001005.1:176454-225618 GCA_009767595.1 Symbiodinium kawagutii | reverse complement strand
ATCATCATCATCATCATCATCATCATCATCATCGTCGTCATCGTCGTCATCGTCGTCATCGTCGTCGTCATCATCGTCATCATCATCATCATCATCATCATCATCATCATCATCATCGTCGTCATCGTCGTCATCGTCGTCGTCATCATCGTCATCATCATCATCATCATCATCATCATCATCATCATCATCATCATCATCATCATCATCATCATCATCGACTTCGTCGTCGTCATCATCATCACCATCATCACCATCATCATCATCATCATCATCATCATCATCATCATCATCATCTTCATCATGGGCATGGTTTATCATGGCAGGGGGTCACACTACTGGGTTTGATTGGAATCCATGGCAGTATGTCACTCGATATGTGTTCCACTGCTATCCACTGCCTTCAACTGAATGTAGAAAGTTTTCAAGAATTGGCCAGGCAGCAACAGACAATTAAAATCGATCAAATTGTTTCTAGCCGCCCATCACCAATCCAGACAGTTTGCTTGATTGTGATCAGCGGCTTGCTAGGGGCGCCACCAGGGTTGGTGTAGACCTCCCATCATTTGGTAATCCTGACTGCGCACATTTGAGGATGGCTCGCTGGAGATTCGGGTGGAACCTCGGCGCAGAAATACTTCCACTGCCTGTGGATGATCATTGGAATTCAGGTTCGGATCATTCAAACTTCATTCTCGCTTGTTGGTGGGAGGGCCTTTGCCACTCTAGTTGTAGGCATTTTTCACCATCAAGTGGACTGAAGAGGTGGCGAATCCTGACCAATTTGAAGTGGGAGCATCGATTAATCCAGGAGTTTGCATAAGACATGAGACATCATCAGGCTTCCATAGACATTCCCATTTGTCTTTTTGATTATCTTTGCCTTTTGCTAAGGAAACGGTTTCTTTCGTATGAACTGTTGAACATGCGCATCTCACCGCGCAAAAAGCGCTGGCAGCCACTGCAAACCGCGTGTGGCCCAAAAAAAGGAGTCTCCGGGCAGTGTTCTGCCTTGCCCGCATCATCGCTTCCATTTGGCAGACTTTTTCTCCTCTAAACCAAATGGAATCGCCATCATCTCAAAATCAGTGCCTGAAAACTCCAGGGCCCGTGACATGCACCATGCTTGCCCACAGCTTTGCTCAGTTACGGCCTGACTCTGGGACAAAGACTTCCCGACTTCACACAGGCAGTTTGAGGAGTTGGAATCTCAGCCAACCGCAGCAAGTGACGAGTGCGTTCATCCAAACTGGTCGCGTTTTCCGGTTCGCTGTTGGCTGGGACAGAATCAGCTAGTTGCTGAGACATCACCAAAGTGGTTGCGCAAAGATCTGATTGCCTGCGTAAGTCTGCTATATCAACCGGCCAGGAAGCGACAAAGATATAAGAAGATCAGGGAGCGAAGTGAGACGCGGGCCTCGCTGAGACCTCGGTGGCACGTTGGACGAGATCGGAAAGCATCCAATCCTGCAGCAACTTGGGGAACCCGCCAATGACAAGGCCTCGCCCAGCTGCAGGAGCTCCCACTTCCTGCAGTGGGAGGCTTTTAAGGAGCTCTAGATGTATTATATAGACATGTATATAGGTTGCAATGATGCTTGGAAGATGATTGGCAGTAATTTGTTTTGGTTGGGATGTTTGATGGTTGGGTTCAATCAGGCCTCGGGAAAGTCACCTTTTTTCTTCGAAACCAGGTATTGCCTCAATGGCGAGACACAAAGTGCCGATCCAATGCTTAAGTCACTAGCATCAACCAGCAAAGCTGAGCAACTTGAGGTGGTTCCTACTGGTTGATGATGGTTGCTCAGGTTCATGATGGTTGACGATGCTGGTTGATACTGATTAGATCTGATTAGTTGATCCATGATGACATGGTGGTTGATACTGATTCACGAATTGATTGATGGGGGATGTGGTGGTTGATGCTGGCCCTTAGATGTGCTTCGTTGTATGGTGTTGATGGGTGTTGTGGATGGAAAATTGAAGACTTCAGCCGTGGGGTCATGCATAGAGTGTGGGTGTGGAGCAATGACTTGGTGCTTCCTTTATCTTCCTTTCCAGTCATTTCCGCACTTGGGCATTTGGCATGTTCAAAGCGCGGCAATTGGTCGCGGAAGGTAGCTTGTAGACACACATGCACACAAGATGTTTTACCATGTGCAGACATTCGTTGACAATGGAGTTTGATATCATCGTTTGATTTGTG
Organism: Symbiodinium kawagutii; assembly: GCA_009767595.1. Classification (NCBI taxonomy): domain Eukaryota; class Dinophyceae; order Suessiales; family Symbiodiniaceae; genus Symbiodinium; species Symbiodinium kawagutii. The sequence goes on along the minus strand of VSDK01001005.1, from coordinate 223,412 downwards.
AGGCAAGGGCCCAAATCATTGCAAAGCCCTGGCCCAGCCAACCAAAGGAAGCACCCAGGGGTACTGCTGCCCAATACACTCGATTGGTTTTTTACATTTTTGAAGGGTCCGAATTCTTGGCCCATGGCGGACCAATGTGCCGCATTGTCCCAATGCCGCTCGGATATTTGACCAGCTGATTTTTCTTTCCAAGATTTTCGGCCAAAGAAGTTCGGCTTCTCAAATGGGCTTCAGAGGTCATATGAAACATATTGAAAAAAAGATATTGAAGTGCATGTGAAACTCACACAAACATCTAAAAAACAGCAGATATCTTACCCAGTGTGCAGGTGTGAGCAGATATATAGGTCTTTTTGTGGGATGTGCCGATGATGTGCCACCTTGTTTGTAGGGACTGCGTGTGATTGCAGGTCAAGTTGTTCAGGATATCCTGAAGGATACCAACAGTGACCATGCGGACGATGCCACATGGGTCTTGACTTCGAGCTTTGTGATTCTAACGATGCAGAGCGGCTTCGGCATGCTGGAGATGGGATGCTCTGCTCGGGGGCACGAGGTCAATATCATGCTGAAAAATGTCTACGACGTGGTCTGTGGCGCGTTGGCATACTACATTTTGGGCTTTGGAATTTCCTACGGTTCCCCATCCAATGGCTTCATGGGCATGGGAGATTTTTTCGTCGATACCGATGGCCGAGATCCAACTGCAGCAGGCTTGCTGTTCACTTCATACATCTTTCAGTTTAGCTTCGCCGCCACGGCCACAACCATTGTCAGTGGCTGGGCAACTGCAGCAGGCTTGCTGTTCACTTCATACATCTTTCAGTTTAGCCCCCCCGCCACGGCCACAACCATTGTCAGTGGCTGCTTAGCCATGCGGTGTAAGTTCTTAGTCTATTGCATCTATTCGTTCTACGCGGTGATTTGCTATGCCTTTGTGGCCCACTGGGTTTGGTCTGACACTGGTTGGCTGGGGAGCTTGGGAGCCCATGATTTTGCGGGGAGCGGACCTGTGCCTAAAGCCTTGCTGGAATGCACCTTTTTTTGTGTTTTGGGCCTTTTCTATCATTTCTTTCTGGCAGATTTGTGGCGGTGTAAAGGAAATTGCCTGTTCAAGCGTAGGAACGCATCCAGATAACCAACCCAAGTCAATGTGACAATAGATCCATGAAGACCGGTTTTTACAAAAATTAGCTGATTCTCCAAACCCCAAAAAGCTCCATGCATTTTCACAAATTTTCATATCACTCAGCTGCTCAACTGCACTTTCAGCTGTTGATGCTGAGCAGCTGAAGCTTCGACGGCTGATCCACCCGGATGCCATGCAGCCACCGAGGTCCACCTCCTCGGCGCCATCAATGGTCTCGTCGCCATCCTCTGGGTGGGACCTCGCACTGGGCGCTTCGATGGTACGCGACCGGCCAAAGATTTCGCGCCTTCATCGCCTGCCAGCATTCTGTTTGGACTTTTCATGTCGGAGCTTCAGATTTGGGTTTTGAATTGGAGAAGTAGTTTGAGATGGAAAAGTGTTTGCAAAATCCGTTTGAGTCAATATATTGAGATATTTTGCTTTTGATTTCTGGAGCAGATGCAGAAGCCACGCAACGCGGCGCATCGCGTCGCGATTCAGGTTATGGTGGGGTTGGATTGGCTTCAACTGTGGAAGCTCCTTTGGCATAACGACTCTTGGCCCTGGCACAGGCCAACATGGCAGATATCTCACAGCTCTATACAGCTTTTAGGGGTTAAAGGACAGGTTTGCTAAGTTGATCGATCAGGTTTTGCCATCGGGAGTTGTGGGGGTAAGGTGTTTTCCACCAGGATTTAGGTGCTACTTCAAGAAGATAGAACTTGAAGATCGTGCATCGCTGGGTTGGAGAACTCGGTGGAAATATGGCTTTGTGGGATCTGGCAGGGGGCCTTAGACCTTGGAGTGGTAACAAAATCGTTAGTAGACGTTGGCATTTTGTGCCATTAAGGGGACATGTATGAAGACGGCTTGATCATGGTGAATAATGATTAACGATATCCTGCCGGTTCACAAGGGGGGCGGGGGTCGACCATGGTTTGGTTTGTTCCTGGCAATCGTGGCCCACAGTGTTTCATTTCCAACGATGCTTACATCTTTTGGTGTGCTCAAAACAAGATCTAGTGCCTTCCTGTAACACTTCATTTTTGGGCAGTGAATCATCGCGAACGACTCTGGGAATTGCACTGGCCTGCCGATCAAGTATACCCTATTTGTGGTGAATAATTTGCAACTAGTTAATTTGAATGACTGCACATTTATGCCACTGATAACACTATATAAGCGGTTATGTTGGGGCAAAGTGGGGCCAACAAGCTCCTAGCACCATGTCTCATTTATTTGAAGTAGTTCCCTGATTGGCTATTCAATGACTCCCATCATAATGAGTCATTCAATGTTCTTCAAAGAGCATGGAACATTATGAACACATATTAGTTATTTACCATATTGTAGTATTTATCTGAAGGCGATGGAGAGAGATTGCAGTATTTATTCAAATTTGTTCCAAACCATTGCTCAGTAGGGGCCGCCGTTGAGTGTTCAACCAAGGAACTCGAAGTGGATCTTGGCAACCCGTGCTGCTGTAACCACTGTCAGTGCAGCAGCTGGTGGTGGTTTGGCGGCCCTGCCGTACACCAAGATCAGGTGAAAGCCTTAAGAGATGTCTCACTCCCCCGGCAGCGACGCAGATGTGGGTGATGGATGAACATCCACATGGAGATCCTAGCGTTTGTACTTGGGAAGGGGTGCTTTGAGAAAAAGCAGGTCATTTTCCAGATTCGTTCCTAGTATAGTCCTGCCAAATTGATGGAAATGAATGATGAAAATAGATGACGCCAATTGACGGCATGAAAATCCACTGCCCTGAAGCATCAACGCAACCCACGCAGCTGCCTGACCCCGGCGCAAGGTCCAAAGGCTTGGTGTTACCAGAGGACGGGGCTGCGAAATCTTGGGCGCCATGGTGGTACCCCCAGCATCTCCAAGCTCCTAAGGCATCCTATGGCCATGTTGTTGAGGAAGCCATACTTATTTATTTGGCTTCCTGATCAAATAAGTATAAATCCTAAACCAGTGGGCCACTTGCTCGCCCTCAGCCCAGCTGAACCTCCGGGATGGCGATTGGAAAAAAAAATCTGCCAAAAAAAAGCACTGTAAGGGTCCCACCACTGATGGAGCCTCAGATGTTTTAGGACCTACATGTTTTTGTCACTCGGTGTGGTGTTTCAGGGGGGAAATCGCCCTGCAGAGGATGTTGCAAACGGCATTTTGGGCGGGCTCGTGTCCATCACGGCCTCATGCGCTTGCGTTCGTCCATATGAGGCTATGATCATTGGTCTCATTGGATCATTGGTCGCGAATTCTGCCAACCTTGCACTCCTTAGATTGAAGATCGACGATCCCGTGGGTGCCGTGGGCGTGCATGGTGCAGCTGGCATGTGGGGTGTCATGGCTGTGGGCCTTTTTGCAGATGCTGATCTTCCTGGTATTGAGGTGGGGGCAGACAGGATTTGGGCATGGCAGCATGCAGTATGTGAATTGAATATTGACACAGGCAAACAACTGACTGATGCAAAATTCCATTTACCACGAAATTTACGAATTTTATTGTATGTGTTTTTGTTCATTCTGCTGCATTAATGATGAATGTATCTTATCTTTACATATCAATGAATGTACTCCGAATGATCAGTGGAGGAACTTAGGGCAACATGGCAACCTAATGGTTTGGGGGCACCCACAATGTCAACAGCGGTCATCCATTCGTGACTTGGATGATGATGTTCTGCTTGGAGCATTGCTGGGGCCAAGTTTGGGGGCGACCCACTAGGTGTCCAATGGTCTTTTTCGTGGTGGCGGTTTTCAACTGCTGGGCGTTCAACTGCTGATGCTTCTGGCAATCATTGGATGGTCGATACTCACAGTGAAGCTCGGCCTGGAGATGGGCAGGGCGAAACACCAACAGGCCGACAGAACATGTTTTCCCGCAAGGGCAAACCAAGTTGTCCAGATTCTACATCAGGATGCTAAGGCAAAAAATGCCAGACATCAATACACTAAAGAGCAAGGAGAATCGGCAAAGCCCACTTGCTCTCAAAATGTGTGCAACTCATTGTAACTCGTCATGTCCAAAAGCCTCCTGCAGCACCCGAAGTTGCAATCCGGAAAGCATTTTTGTGGATGCACGAGTTGAAGTTGCATTTTGGAAGTTGATCAAGTGTAAATTCAATCAGTTTCTTACCTTGCAAAATCGTTGATGTAAATTGATATGCATTATGATTATCATCATTACTTGCAATCAAGTCAATTTATCTTTTGTACCTTGATACTAGTATTATGCAACTACAATCATTAATAGGTCAAAGTTCAAAGGATCCTAGATGACCCTTCTTCACCCTTAGCCAACGCAGCCCACAGTCGTTCTGCGATGTTCTGCGCTCAGGACACCGTTCTTCTGGGTCATAGGAGCCCTTTGCGGTGGCAGCTGCAGGAACCCTCGGACAGGTTTGCGTGTCGATCCGGATCACGAACTCGAAGGCCTTGACTACGTTCTACATGGCTGCGTCCCTAAAAGCCGGGCGCTCGCAGGATTTGGTGCTGCCAGTGGGGCCTTAAGTGGCACATTCGCTTCTGAGCGAACCCACGATGTCGACAAGGAGGTCACCGAGGACAAGGACCTCTCCGAGGACATGGAAGTGTCCTTCGCCATGTAGCGATGTTGTTTTGGCGAAGGGTTGTGGTAGACCAGGCCGTCACCAAAACCCTTATCCTGTCCGAAACCATCCGAAACCGCTCCGGTACAGTACCGTGTTTTTTTGCCTCAGACGGACCTTGGTAGGTCTGAATGAAGACAGTACATGGTGTTGTCCACAAAGTCACCCAGCTCAACAACCCCAAAGTTACGCACCGTTGTTAAATGTTGGTACTTGTAGTGATTCAATCATGAAATCCCTACTTTTCGGGGAGCTTGGGACAACAAGGCATGTGTTGCCTTCAGTTTCACTACGCTAATTAAAAGCTTAGTGATGTCAGCTTAGCTGACTTGTCACGCAGCTAGTAAAAGTGGTTGCAGTAGATTGAACTGCTTCAGCCAGTAGTGTTATGTAGCTACCTGGCTTCTGGATTTGATTGAAGGTCAACATCCAACAATAATCCATGTTTTCCAGAATAAGCCATAAACAATAATTGATGTTTGTTAAAGGAGTTTGTTGGCAGTCCTACCATGCGCCCTTGTTGATGTTGCTTGATTTTCCGAAACATGTATTGGGAACGGCTCCCACCAAGTCTTTCAGAAGGTGCTTGTAGCAGTTGGCACCATTCGTGACCCGTTCGCGCCCAGCTCCTCTAGATGTTGAGGGAAAGGTTTCAGTCATGGGACATGATGGCTGATCATGCGCTCGCGTTTAGCTCAAAGGGCCAAAATGCCCCGTGCGGGCGCGCGGCAACGACCGCAGTTTTCTGGCCATGGATGATGTGAGAGAGGTCACGGGTTTTGAGTGCACGTGCTTTGACAGAGAATGGAATAATTCAGTCGTTAAGGACGTTGTGTTTTGTTTTTGCAGGGTTCTACTGGTTCGACATGTTTCGGAACACTGACTGAGCTGACATGTTTTTTCTTTTGGCATGTCTATAGTGTATTTTTTGTGGACAGACTTGGAGGCTGGGGAAGAAACGAAGGAAACCCAGCCAGACCATGAAGCGAAGAATGAAGAGCAAGAAGCGAAGCAGGTGCCTTTGCGAAAGTCGATTGCTCGATTTCTTGTCTTTTTCTCGATTCAGCTTGAAGCATCTTGAAGCAGTGGCCCCTCTGGACAGTTTGGCGACGCTTCGAAGAGGGATGCGGTGAAAGCATTCAAGCGGAAGTTGGAGGATGTGCAGCCATCAGATTCAGTTGACAAGAGAGAGGGTGCTTAAAATGCTTTCAACATAAGGCTTGGCATTCCATGCATTCCATACAGGCACCTCCAGCCCAGAACTCCCAGGATAGCACATGAAGCCCTTTTTCTCCAGCTGACTTAGAGATTACAGCAGGGTCAGTAGATGTGTGATATGACCAAAGGCCTGTAAGCACTGCCATCCTGTTTGGTATGCATGCCCACAAATGACGGCAAACATATACAGCAAACATGTATCTGTATGTAACATGTGCATACATGTGGGTGCATGCCTGCATGCATGCATGCAGGCACACTCATACCTTACATATATGCACATGCACGCAGGCAGACAAACATATATGCGTCGATTATTGTGTTATGCAGCGCATGTGCTGGCACATTCTAGACGCACAAAAAGCTTGTGCAATATTATGTTAATTACAGTTCCAATATCATGCCATTTACATACGTGTATATAAGAAAAGCCACGCGCATAACCAAGCCCGGAGAGAAGAAGAAGAAGAAGAAGAAGAAGAAGAAGAAGAAGAAGAAGAAGAAGAAGAAGAAGAAGAAGAAGAAGAAGAAGAAGAAGAAGAAGAAGAAGAAGAAGAAGAAGAAGAAGAAGAAGAAGAAGAAGAAGAAAGACCACGCGCAAGCCAATCTGTTTTACCGTATTTGTATCCGTTTGTGTTTGTGACATGTTTTGACCTTTTGTGGGTGCATTCAAACATGGGTTGGCTTGTAGCAGAAAATATATTTGACGCACATGCTTCCCACCTCTTTGAAAGCAATCTACTTTGCAGGTGACAGTTGATAACCAGCAGGGGGCAACAACCGACCATGGTCCAGCGCCACTCGTGGTTGATAACTGACCATAGTTGATCACCAGCATGAATGCTTGGTGGCCAACAAGAATGCTGGCAGTTGCAGGATTTGAAGCTTGGAACTAGGCAGATCCATGGGACTCCCGCAGGAGAGCCTTCAAGCTGGCGTCATCACTGACGGAAGACGAAAAGCAGCTGCAGCTGCTGATGAACGTTTCAGAGAGCAAGTTGCCATGGAAAGAGGTTTGCTTCGCGTCAAGAAGGCGATGAACAAGAAGTGACACTCGAACGAGAGGGGGTTTCACTTGTGCGGTGACTGGGGGTAACGATGAGCGAATGCTTTGCACTAGGCCAAGAACGAAGAAAAAAAAGAAGTGAAGAAGCCTAAAGTCCCTCCAAAGAAAGAGGTATGGACAAGCCATGGAAACAGATTGAAACTTGAAGCCTGACAGAGTCACAGGGAGTTCAAGTCAGCATAGTTCGTGTCATCTGCACAGGCGCAAGAGAAAGCACGGCCGAAGAAAAGTGCAAAGAACTCAGGCAAGTTGTTACAGAGAAATGCAAGGGCATGGGTGGGATGTGGAGCCACACCTTCATTTGCACAATCATATATACATACGATTTTCACATATTTATACATTTTATTTTTTTTGCGTCAAGATAACTGCTGTACATGTTTCGCTGTGTTCCTATATGCTTTGTGGAGTATTGATGGCCTTGGCTTGACTACGTGCACATAGGACATATGGCCTTGGGACCCCTTGGGCCCATGTCAGCCAGGGAAGGCGAAAGCGAAGCCACCGAATGTGGCTCAGAGCGAAGGCTAGCGCTGCTTGGAGACCTGCGCTCAATGCTAACCTGACGCCCATTTCACAGCAGAAGGTGAAAGTAAAAGCAAACAAATATGAACCAATGCTAAACCAAACATCATGAAACATCACCAAAAAATCATCAAACTATGAACCAACCATCAAGCAACATATCACATCAACCACCACTGAACTCCCATGAAACCCGGCAGAGGATGGACCCCAGCCAGGCAGCGTTGCCTCCGAAGCATCGGGTGCGGTTCAGTTCGAGCCCACGGGAGCTTCGACCGAGCACGCGGAGCAGCCCATGGCATCGCAAGCATCGGCTGCCACCCAGGCATCGCCAGTCCCAGCACCGCCCAAGGACCGGAGTGGTACTTCAGAGCTATGAATGGTGAAACATGAGTGAAATGGAACGAATTCTGGATGAACTATGGAATAATTAGATTTAAAGCTTTATGGATGTTTATTGTAAGTTTGAACGATCATTTTTTGCAGGGAAAACAATTTTTTGTCCCTTCGGTGGTGTTCATCTACCTAGGAGGGCAGGACGCATGGAACAGCAGATTCCGCCAGGAACCCGAGGCAGCTGCCGCGGCCGAGCCCGTGACTGAGCCACCAACTGAGGGCGCTGGCGCTCCCATGGACCCTGCGGGGGATGCCTTTGCTGGTCTTGCTTCGTTGGCAGCTAGCGCGCAGCTTCCGAAACGCCTGGGCAACTGCCTCTATGATGCTTCAGGTGAGTCGAACTGTTGAGTTTGACAAGTTGAATTTGTTACTTTTTCTTACTCATCCGGTGGAAACTTATATGACTACAGTATACATGACTCATTATGCCAAGAGTCACCAGCTGTTGGCTTCTCAGGCCGCAACTGGGTGCCGCGTCAGCATGTAAAGCAGGTGCCCAAGGCACAGCGCCCTCTGTTGCTCTCCGGCTTCACCCATCAGATTGAGAAGTCCAGAACCGGAGCGGCCGCCTGTAAACGCTGCGGGGCCAAGATCGAGAAGCAGAGCTTCCGCATGGGCTACCCTGTGAAGGATCAGAGAGGCATGGGGAGGTTGAGATGTGGGGGGCTCATGGCGGTCAAATGCTGAGAATTGCTGGCCAAAATGGTGAAAGAGTAGGGGATGGCTAGTTTATACAAAACATATTAATCAACAGTACTCATGACTCATGTTCGTCACTAGCCTTCGGCTAGCCTCTTGAGACGGCGATGGACAGAGAGAGTACTCATGTGTTTTAAGTTCCACTTGTTTGTTTAGTCTGGAATTGACAGAAAAGAATGATGAAGTGCTGAGCTGAGCTTTGGGGAGGAAGGGGACGCTCACGACAACCCCCAACCCCTGGCTCGCTGTTGCAGGCGAATATGGTGCCATTGTGAATTGGTTCCACTTAGAATGTGGCAAGTTGGATGCAATCCTGGTTGGCTATGCCAAAATGGGCGAAGACAAGTTGACAAAGATGGTACTTGGATGGGATGGACTGCAAAAAGATGAGTGGCTTGGCAAAATCCTCCACTGAAGGTGATGAAATGAGCTGCTTCGGGCCTCACTTGTAGACCATAAGCAGGGTGGGTTACTGGCTATGGGGGGGCTGTTTTGCTTCAACATGACCATAGGGCCGACACAACTTGATTAACATGGCCGCGACATGTGCCCAGACATAGACCCAACCTGGCCAAAGCTGCCTGAATATCGACCTAACATCAGCCAAACTACACATCCGCCCACTAGACTGTCTCCAAAAGCACGTCTGTCTGAGATTCCAAAAACCCATGGAGAAAGAATGATTTATTCGAAATTGTGATAGGAAAGTCACAGCCACTGGTTTTGACATGTTATATTCCAGCATGCCATCATGGGAGGATCCTGGTAGCCAGGCCGGGGCTCATCATTACCCGGTGATGGCCATCTTGGGACTGCGAGCTGGATGACTCCCTTGGTAGTGGGTGTTATCGCCCATGCAATGTTACTTGTTGACAACCGTCATGTTAGGTTTGTTTCATTTTTCACCACCACCACCACCAGCATCATCATCATCATCATCATCATCATCATCATCATCATCATCATCATCATCATCATCATCATCATGATCATCATCATCATCATCATCATCATCATCATCATCATCATCATCATGATCATCATCATGATCATCATCATCATCATCATCATCATCATCATCATCATCATCATCATCATGATCATCATCATCATCATCATCATCATCGACCACCAAGGAAAAATACTTACCCACACATTTTAACTATTGACATCACCAGTTCCATGAATTCACCATTCATCATGTGCAGACCTTGCTCATCATAACCATTCAGGAGAGCCACCCACCTGAGAACCTAAAGAAACCCCACCTGACCACCTGACCATCTCCAGCCGAGGCGCACCGAGCTCACTGAGTTGCTGCTGAGCCCTCTGCAGGAGGAAGCACCAGAGCAGCTCCCCGCAGAGCAGCCCGCGCGCAACGCGGCCAACATCCAGAGGGGTTTATCACCGACACTGCAGCATCCAAAGTGTTCCTATTGTACCAACAACAACCAGATCCAACCTGATCCGACCTGATCCAACCAAGAATTCTTTGGACATGGTACATATGCAGTCCGAGCATTCCGAACGTGCTTCCACTAAGGCAAATTGCCTCAGCATCCGGCACCTGCAGCGTTGAAGCTCCCACTGTTGGCTTTTCAAGCGGAAGGCTGGGCATGCAACTGATCTGGGAGTGTTCATCGAGGGCCACTGATTTTGTTCCAGGCAACAAATGCCGTTTCATTGTGCTTGCTCGCAAGTTGAGCGACCGTTTTTGCTGGACACTGATGCAAATTCAGATCAGGCATTCTTTTTGGCTCAGGCTTGGGTTGGATGTTGGAGCGTGAAGCGGATAAGACAACCAGAGGAGGCATTCTTGCTGATGAGATGGGCATGGGCAAAACCCTGCAGACCATCTCGCTGCTTTTGGCAGGACATCAAACAGTTGCAGCTCTGGTTGATCGGCTGCTGGTGAACACTTCCACGAGCTGGTTTGCTCTGGGTCGAATTGAATTGTTGGTGGGGTAGGGTGGAAATTGCTAATTACTAGGACGTTCCATTGATTCTGCTTGCGTTTGAACTTGACTCCGGGCTCCACAGGCCATATGTTTGGGTCCCAAACTCAGCATGTAGCGTCGCTTGGCGCCAGGAGAAATCAAGGGACCCACTCTGGTGGTGTGCCCAGCTGCAGCCATGCTGCAGTGGCGCAACGAGATAATTCGCTTCACTCAACCAGGCGAGGGCGAGGTTGCAAGGTTGCTTCAGGGTCTCTTGGGGAGGCGACGATTGGACTATGGCATAGGATGGCTATGACTCAAAAGGATCAACTTCCATCAACCTCCAAATCCCTTGCTTTCCAGTTTCACCCTATATCGCATTTGATGATTCGCGTGGTTCCCCCATTTCAGTCACAGCTAGTTGAAGGAATCCAAGCAGGTGAGCTTCTTCACCAGAACTAAATTGGTGACGAATGTGGATCCTGACAGGCTGCTTCCCACCATCGCCCCAGGTAGCATTGAGGTTCGCCTGTTCTACGGCACTGAGAAGAAGGACGTGTTGTGCGACCTCATGGATGACAAGGTCTTCATTCGACGGGTGGTGGTGCTCACCACCTACCAAACCTTGGAGGCTGATTATCGTCGCCAGGTGAATCTCACCAAGGTGAAATGCGAGTGGTGCGGTCGACTCTTCCAAAAGAGTAAGTTGTTTTATCACCAAAGATATTTCTGTGGCCCTGAAGCTCAAAGAACAGAGAAGCAGATGAAGGCGCAACGGAAGGCAGACTACAAGGACGGCTTGGAGATTTGTTGGTGGGATGGGGTAGGGTGGCTGTGGCCAGCTCTTAGTCTAAGTGGTCAGTTGAAACAACCAACCAACTTCAGGGTATGCCGATAATAGTTGGTATGGAGTCACAGTGTATTGCATTCGCACGGCTCATGTGCAACTCGATGTCACCTGATGTTGACTTGTCCTTTCAAATCTTTGTTAAGGACGAAGCTGTGAAGATGATGAAGATTGGTGGAACCTCAACGAACATCGTCCTGAATCCTTTGAACGCCATCCGAAGTGCAGCCACCAATGCTTTGCGCCAATTCCTGAGCATCGAGCTGCGGCAGTGATCACGCATCTGATATTTGTTTGGTGTTATCCCATCCAGGTAGACCAGGTACAGCCATGCTCTGAGAGACTCATGTTCTCCAGGATGGCAATAAGATGACGATGTTGATTTTGTCAGCCCTGATGAGCATAAGTGAACTCCAAACACGGGTGAGGATCATGTTTCTCTTGAGGCAAGATGGGTCGCCGCAAGGGAAAGGACACTGGGTTGATGTCCGGGCCTCGGCAGAGATCCACCGAGCTCCAGAGGAAGCAGTTTTGAGCTCAGCTTTGACACCAGGCCTTTCCCGGTGTCCGTGCTGCCGGAGGAGGCGAAAGAAGCCCTGCGAAAAACTGCGGAAGGAGAGGGCTCCACAGGCTCCACAGAGGGTTTTATCGTAGTTTCTCAGGGTTCATCAGGGCTCCTTCAACCTGGAGAAGTGAGTTTTTCGGCACATATTCCATCACCTTCAACACCAACTCTAAGCATTTTTTAGAGCACACCTGGCATAACATGCCCCGTTCCAACAGATGCCCAACCAAAACCCTGGCGGATTGCAGCGCGCCCTGAGGAGCTCCGGAGATTGCTGAGAAGGCACAAGCCGGACCTTCTACGCCCTTGAAGCGACAAAGATCCAAAGGACCAGGCACACTGAGAATTTGGACATGAACCGCTGCCATTATAGACTAATTGCAGATCATTTAAATCATGGGGTATAAAAATGCTAGGAACTGACTAAAATCATGCTGGGGTCGATGTGGATTATTGTGGATTAGTGGTCCATGACCGTTGATTAGCACGTAGAACTCGAATGCGATGTTGAATTTGCAGCGACTTCTCGGTTCTAAGGGTTGAAACCACCAAGCAGTAATTCACTGTATGCACAAATTTCCTTCCAAAAATCAGCTTGGTTGTTTGTTTGTTGGTTGGTTAGAAGGTAAAAGATGTGAAAGTTTCCCCCTGGGCACAGGACAGACATCGAGTCCCACCCCAGCAGCTTGGCATAGCTTGACCTGGATGCAGCCAGCCCAGCACTCAGCTGGCAGCCGAGGTCACGGGGCAGAAACGGACCAAACCCGATGCGGAGACGGACTCCCAGGTGCTGGGCCACTTGCAGCACCTGCAGGGTGTGAGAGATGCATATTAAATTGATAAGATGATATGTCACATATTGTCATACAATTTCATTGGTGAAACTTGATGCGTACTTAAGAGAAGTCCATTCTTGATGATGAATCGCTAGCTGTTTGTGGTTGAATATGGTTAAATTGTTCTATAAGGGGGTCATTAAAACATGGATCTACCATTCCCACAGGCACAATAGGCACCTGATGCGGTTTCTTGCCCCATGATGCAGGTGAAACTCACAGGTGGCTGGGGCAAAGCCTTGAAAACCAACGCTTCCACGGCCAGAACGATTGAGCTCTGTCAAAGTGACTCGGTTGGAAGATTTGCAAGCGTTGTTATGCTCGAAAGCTTGCAATGGTAAATCCGCAGTAGTAAACTAACCGCAATTGACCTCAAATAGCTGGTGATCCGTCACAAGTATGGGTGGTTCATCAAGATGGATCGATCATCACAGACTTTCACACTGGAGATGTTTCCACAAAGACGAGGGTCCAATTGCAACAGAGACTCCTTGACGCTGGCCATGCAGCGCTGAAGGCGATGAGGAGGGCAGCGATGTGGAGATTGTTCTGGGGGACGCCTCCAGCTCCAAGCCTCTACACGAGTCCTTCAGGCACCATCTTCAATTGCAACAGTTCTCCATGTATCAAATAGATGCGACTATTGAGAACTGCTTTTAAAGGACCTACAGCCATAACACCATCAATTTAGATTCATACGGCATATTATCATATCGCTACTTGATATAAAGTATTTGATTTTAGATTGATATTGCTTAATTCTTTGCCCATCGGTGTCCTCAAGAACTTCATCAAGGACTATATGGCGGACACGACATCCCCCAGTCCCATGGGAACACCATGGGGGTCTCCGCGGAGATCGGCCGGCCAGGTCCATGCCCGAGCCTGCCAGCACGCCCTCGGCACCTTCCAAGCCGCCCAAGACGCCCAAGCGCAAAGCCAAAGCCAAGGCCAAGAAGGCCCAAGAGGCACAGAAAACCCGAGAAAAGCCGCAGAAAACCTGCACAGAGTTGCATTGAAATCTTTTTTTTCCTCAAAGCTATTAAAGATTTGAACAAAATCCGAAGATGCAGTGAGATTTCATGTGACGTTACATCCCGAAATGGTATGAAATGACCAGACCACAGGTCATGCATTGTTTGATGCAAACACATTTTTTGAAGACAATGTTTGGAGTTGGAAGTGCCATGTTTTTTTTCTCGAGCAATGTGCCAGAGGGTCCACAAAGGGGGTCTTGCGATTCACTGTGTGCAGTTGAAGGACCCGGATGATGCTGTTGGAAAGGCTCCAAACAGCGACGAGGCAGGAGCCTCAGGAGGCTGAGAACCGCAGGCGCCCAACGGTGCTTGGCCCAAGCGGCTCCCGAGGAGAGCTCCGATGATCTCGATCTGTCAGGGTCCAGGGCTCAGGGCGACGCATGGCACCAGGGGCTGATGACTGCAAGGTGCTGGTCATGGAAGATGTTCGTGCGCTATAGGATTGCACCGCCATCCCGGGAAGTATCCTTGGTTATCCCCTATTGAGATGGTAATTGATTAGGGGAATAACATGGAATAATATCATACAGCAAAATTGTTCCTTGGAACCAGCCGGATATGCACCCGCGATACTGTATCTGTGGCGATATGCAGCACTCATCAACGCCCTGGCAGCACATGGCACTGCCACACTGCTGGGGGATCACTCCGAGGTCAGCACTCTACAGCACCCAATGGGGCCGAGTGGTCCTCGATGAGGTGGGTGTCCTGCAGTGCCATGCAGTGCCAGGGTTCCAGTGGTGGCTGGTGCCGCAGGCTCACCGGATCAAGGCAAGAATCAACAGCACAGCACAGGCAGTGGGAACCGCACGGAAATGCTCGGTTTCCAGAAATTTCTTTGATTCCTCAGTTGAGATGATGAAGATGCAGCATGTGATGCAGCTAGTCGCCTAGTCATGATTGAAAAACTTGGACTGCAAGATTTGTCATTTACCATGCTGTGAATTCGAGGGAAGATGGTGATTGTGCTGTCGATTTCGTCACCAGTTCTGGCGTTCCTGCATGTTCCTGCTGCAATGTTCGCAGGCGGCCTTTGCCCTTCGGGTTGCAGGCTCCAGATGGTGTTTATCAGGAACGTCAGACTCTCAGCATAGCTTGGTGACTGATGATGCGACACATGTCCCCAGAAACTGAGGCCGCTGCAAAATCGCGTGGCAGAGTTCTGGTCAATCATTCGCTTCGTACGTTTTTATCCCTTCGCTTTGGACTCAGCAGTTGCTTTGCGGATGACTCAGCAGCCAAAAGTCAAAAATACATCGATTTGAGAATGAAATTCGGTTGAAATCTTCATTTCATTTGAGAATGTCTCAAGTGTTGGAGACAGTTCTGGTCACAGTGCTAGCTTGAAATGAAATTCGGACATGCCAAAGATGCCACTGCCGAGGCCCACTACATGTGTAGCAGAAAGGGTTGCGACTGTGTGTCGCTTCATTATCGTTTCGATCCCGAGACATCTTTGTGTCGGAAATGTGGTGGGACCCTGAGAGATTGATGTCAGCAGATGTTGAAGCACCAACACGAAGCGCTTGACATGTCGGTTGATGATTGTGGTCGATTCAGGGTATCAGATGCGTTAGATGATTGCGGTTGTCATTGTGCGATTTAGGGCTGAAGAGCTCCCCTTGGTCGATTCCTGGTTGACTCTGCGCAGCACACGTGTGCCACCAACAGAACTCAGGCCACACGAAGATGCAACACCGTTCACACTTCGTCACGGAGGCCCTGGGAGATCCTACGACCTGATTCTCATCATGGTTGGTTGGTGATTTGTAAGACGCGTGTACGACATCGTTTGCCACAAATTGTTGACCCTTGCTGGTGTTCATCCACACATTCGATCAGTGTTTAGTCGCATCGGTGGTTTCAGACGTTTATCCAGCTTTGCATGGGACATGCTGGGATGATCTGCCATTTGAGAAAAAAGACTTTGGGATGATCAACTTCATCAGTTAGGCCATGCAGTGATCAGCAATAGGCACAAGTCAATCGTGATGATGATGATGATGATCATCATCATCATGATGACGAGGAGGAGAAGGAGGATGGTGATGGTGGTGGCACTGATCAGGATGAAGTGAGCATCAGAGAGATGATTCCAATTTTGATGATACTGATCATGGCCAAATGGAATGCTACGTCAATGCACACACACACACATGATCACACATGGGAGTGAAAACGGCACGGCAGTTACCCGCTGTGGTTTTGCAGGTGTCGAATCCCATCAAGAACTTTGGCTTCTGTGGGGCTGGCAAGGTAGCCAGAAACTCAGAACAGCTATATTTTGACTTTTGGGGATATCAATCAGCAAGAAGAGAATCATTTGATTGACCAGTCAGAGACCATTGCTTCAGAACAGGCATGGTCACGCGAAAATCAACTTCGAGAGAGCTAAGATGAACTGAGCACGGCTTTCGAACCAGCAATGTGGGTTGACTTGAGTGAACAAGTTCAACATATATACTTAAAAATTGAAAGGTAGGGTAGAGTGTAACATTGAACATACTAAAATCTAGAGTGTAATCATGACCTGGTTGTAGTCCCCTCACACTCTTGGCGGAGGTTCCCTGCCTTCCTGGAGGCCCCACCCTGGGACTAGCAGCTACCCCCCGAGGCTATGGAGAAGCTGAGGACGGAGGTGCTGGACCGCGACCCTGACCTTCTTTGGAGCAGTGTGTTGCTGTGAACCAACGGACTCGATGAATGGGTTATAGTTATATTCGTATGGATAGTAGAATCTATATAATCTATATAATCTATATAATCTGTTCATGTATCTATATACTTTCTATATTCTAATTTGTTTTCATTTGTCTGAAATGGCATTGATTTATTTCAATTTGTTCCTACAATCTAAATTAATCTTTTCAATTCAAACTTATTTCTATCGGTCCCCAGTGGCAAGCAGGTATTCACACTTTGTTTCATCTTCGGCAACGCCATGCTTCGATGCCAGGCATCCTCCTTCGTAGGACCAAAGTTGAGCGAGCAGCAGATGTGAAGTGGGAACCTCGGGGAACCAACGACAAGCCACGACAATCGCTGGTTACACGGTGCATCCGTTGATATCATCCAAGAATCAGTTGTTCGGTGTTGGTCCTGATTGTTGGGAATTGATTGCGATTCATGGTCAATTGTGATAGCGTGTGATAACTATAGAACTCTTGATCAAGCATTGGGATGCAAGAGCCGTTGGTGCCGGCTCCGTGGCTCTCTGGAAATTGGTATGCCTGGCTTGACATGCGCTTGGTAGTGGCTTGTAGTGTGCACCCAGGTTTTGCCCAGTCGTTGATCCGTGGGCACATGGCTCAAGCTCCGCTTCGTGGCAAGCCATGAGCACGGTGAGATCTTCTCAAGACCGTACCCTCCCAAGCAAAGCGGAGTGGTGTTTCGAATGCTATCGCGGTCTTCCTGAAATTCCGCTCAAAGAAGCGAAATTTCACGTTCTTTGCCACGGATGTGACAAAAGCTTGCCCCTCTGCCGGGATCATGCTGATGCTGCAAGATGCCCTGCTTGCGGTCCGACAACTCGTTGCTCAAAGGTTCCTGCAAGCAACGTATCTCCTACGACTGCACCTTCTGATGATGTGGCTTTTGGTTTGCTTCGACATGCGCAGGTTGAAGGTCTTGAGTCTTGGTTAACATCACTATCCTTGCAGAAGTATTTGGTGAGTGCGATCCTGTGGTGCCACGAGAACGGAGCCTCTTCGTTGGAAGCAGCTGGCCAATGAATTGTCTCTTAAGCCCCTAGAAAAGAAACGAATGTCAGAAGATCACAGGTGCAGGGCGGCAGTGCATCCAGAGTTGGAGACTAGCAAGCAGCAGCTCAAGCAGCAGGCAGACGAATTAGAATCCGTAGACACCCCCATCTCTCAACTGAGGGAGGAAGCGAAGCAGATGGAGAAGAAACTTGAGACACAACTTCAGGTGGATGAGGGAGTGTGGCAATTTCAAGGTGACAGTGGCGAGTGGATCTCGTTTCCGGTTGCTTTGAATGCGTTTCTGAGTGTTTCCTTTTTATCCCCAGTACTGGGCAAACCTGGAATCTGACTTGGGGTACGCCCTGAGGCTTTCGTTTTCTGAAAATTTCATGCATGTGCCAATTGCAATTGGTCCTTCCTTGTTCTTGACGTAGTCGTCGTCGCCTTTATTGATGTGTTGGTTGTTGTTGTTGTTGTTGTTGTTGTTGTTGTTGTTGTTGTTGTTGTGGCTGTGGTTGTGGTTGTTGTTGTTGTTGCCGCTGTTGTGGTTGTGGTTGTGGTTGTGGTTGTGGTTGTGGTTGTGGTTGTGGTTGTGGTTGTTGTTATGGTCGTCTTCATTGTTGTCCAGCTCTCCTATCGTGCTTTCACTCTCCGACGGTTCGCTGCGAGCAAACTTGGGGATTGAGTCTGAGGACCGTGCGAACAAAGAAGTCATGAAGAGGTTCAAAGAGCACCATCAGTCTTGCCAGATCACCATACAGCATGGACAAGTTTATCACATTGACTTTAGTCAGAAATCGCAGATGAATCTGCAGACCAAGAAAGAGCGGAAGATCCGCTGTTTCTTTGGTTTGCCGCCGCACTGGGAGATGACAGATGAAGAAGCGTTGGCTGATTTGAAGAGTGCCTCATTTGAACCAATACGCAGAGTGACTGATGGTGATATGGTGTCAAAGTTACAAAGAGTGCTGAACCAGTCACTTCGGCGTGCCGATGGCACATGTTGCACATGTCCACACGGTGCTTCGGAATATGTGGTGAAGGAGGCCTATCAAATCGAAAACCTTTTGCTCTTGCAAAATTATAGAAATTATGCTCTCAGAATGCTTGGCAAACACCAACGCCACGGCATCACTGTGGCAAGCTGCCCGCCAGTGAGCAAAGCTTTGGCTGAGTTTGCTGAAGGACTTGCTGTCGACCAAGCTGGCAACCAGCGGCTTTTGCTCCATGGGACGCGGAGTTTCGAAATCGCCAAAACCATCGCAATGGAGGGGTTTGACAATCGAGCTGAAGGCCTTTATGGACGAGGAACCTATTTTGCAGCCCAGACATGCAAAAGTGCCCCGTATGCTATCCCGAATGGCTTCTATGCGAAAGCATCGTCGCAGATGTGGGGCACTATGATTGTCGCCCGCGTGGCAATCGGTGATGCTTTCCACACGCCAGGTCAGTGTCCAGGAGAATCACGCACCTTCGCTGAGATTTGTAAATTGTTTGGAGGGAAATTGCTGAGCTTTGCGAGTCTGAACACATTGGATTTGTTGTAATTATATCGTGGCAAGATTGTAGTGTTAGATTTTATCATCGAGTTTGTTTCCCACTGTTTGCGCAATGATAAGCGAGACAAGCTAGGGTCCCAAGTCTGCTCCCCCCAGGTCCACCGAAGCAGAATGGTGTTCGAGCTGATTCCATCATTGCGGAGGTTGGCATTCCAAATGGTCAACCAGGCAGTGGACTGCAGGCTCATGTGGAGTTTGTGACGTTTGATCCGGCCCAAGCCTATCCTGAGTTCATCGTTAGATACACAGAGGAATAGACATGGGGGATCAGGGTTCTCCAGAGCAATCGAAGCACCTGCATCAAAAGTGTGCTGGGTGCTTCCTGTCGAATATCCAGGTATGGCTACTTTCTTTCCCCGTCATATCGATGAAGATGCGTGGTGGGTGCATTTGTATGAGCCCGATGTGCCGGACGATTTCGATATGCATTCGTTGCCTCCTGACAGCCCTACACCGTACGACGATTTTTGCGATGATTTTTTGTCGGGAAGATGCATTTTGCAATGATTTTTACGATGATTTTGCATCGGATTGATCCATATCCTTCCGGGCGTTTCATCAAGTTTGTCCGAAACTGCTCATGAATTGGTGTGTTAAATGGTCTGCTGGCCGTGGAAAATGTCGCAGTGATTGGTTGGCTGTGGCTATAGTGCTTTGTTTGCTTAGTTTAATTAACATTAATGAACATACATCACCACACTTGGTACCTACTGCAGTAGGGCAATCGCAGCATGAGCTGAAGATATTCGAAGGCTGCTCCATGTCGTTCGATGATTGGTGGAACCATGGCGATCTCACTTGACGCATCGTTCCAAACCCAGGCTGCCAGCCCTGTCAGTCAGTATCCGCCATGTGCTGAGCCAACTTTGCTGAGCTACGGTACTGCGAGATGTCATTTGATGCCAGGGTTTTGCCGAGGTAAAGACACGCTGTCTTCCCAAGAGATGGACTTCTACACTGCGATGTACACACAAGGCCGGCATCCTCTTGGTTGCATCGATTTTTCGCAGGTGCTTTTTCATGAAATTGGTCCGAAGTGTCAATGCTAAGGTCGAACCATGTTCGACACCTATGTGGAGAGCGGAACTGTGCTTCACAACTACGCTCATGTGTGCGATTCCCAGTATTTGTCATACTGCCTTTTGATTTCCATGGCTATAGAGTCAGATTCCATTGGAAGGTTCGACCTGATCATGAGACTGCGGCAAGCAGTACCGAGCCTCAGATGGTGTGAGTTTGACGAAGTCAATGTGCATGGCCAGCTGTAGGATCTTCTATTCACTTGATTTACTGTAATTTATAGGTCATCCTGGATCATCTCCACCACCCATCATATCCCATCATATTATTGTTGATTTTCTGACCTGAGCCATGTGATCTGTGAGGTCGACCATCCTTACCTCATCATCCACGGCTCCTTGAACTCCCCAGCCGGGCTCCTCAGCTCAGCTCAGCGGCCTCGTTCCTCTCGCAAGCTGCGAGGATCCATCAGCGGGCCTCATTCCGACCAAGAGCCGTGGTTCCTTGGCGCCAGTGAACGGTTGTCGTTGAGGATGGCATTTTATTTGAGATATGAATGGTGTAAATCATAAGTCCATTGAAATGATATGATTGCATTTAGTGTTTGGGATTCGTTCCATTTAGTGTTTGGGATTCGTCTCGTTTAGTGTTTGGGATTCGTTCCATTTGATGTTTGTATTCAGTGTAGTTACTCAGTATGCTTTTATGAGATTAAATGAGGGTACCTGCATGTCCCTTGAAGGGATGATCATGGATGATCGGTTGCAGGAATGTCTAGTGGCTAGAATTGTAGTAAGGGCCTGAAAGCATTCGACAACTGTTGTAATGTCATCGAGATGTCCAATGACTTCAGAGAGAATCGGCAGATGTTTGGGCAAGGCTTCACGGAGATCTGTTCCCTTTGCCAAGATGACATCGAGGACGGGTGGGTTTGAATGTAGCAGCTTATGGCAGCTCTATAGCCATAGCATGCCATAGCCCTCAGGAAGGAAAGCGATCCAAAGCTACCTGCGGCCATGCCTTCCACAGAGATTGTTTACAAGAGCAGCTTCCTCAGTCATTGTGGTTTCATGTGGTGGTGCTCCCAAGTGTTCGGTGGAGCTTTGGTGGGAAACTTGGCCACAACTGACCCTCAGCCATGGCGGTGACCAGCTGATTGGTGGAGTTTGCCTAAATTTGACCGCAGCTGACCATAGCCTTGGCATTGGAACCCGGCATAGTGTGGGGGGGGCCACCACGGCAAGCTGGACATCCGACCCGTATCCAACCAGCTACGTCAACTGCCATCGTGCGAGGTATTTGGGGCAAGCCCCTCAGCTCCCCAGCGGTGGTGTGGGGTGTCGGGAGCCAAGTTGGTCAAGGCGGAGCTGAAGATCACAAACGCACCGAACCTAGTGTGCTATTTATGATGTCATATACTGTCATATGTATATAGTTTTATATAATCCATTGTGACGCCCCGGCAAAAAATATGTATATTATCAGTAGTCTTGTTTTTAACTGCTCACGATCATATTATGCAATGGTTGGCCAATGGCCAGTACTTGTGATGCTTCACCTGGTGGTGATTGCAACATTTATACAGAACTGTCGCTAGTTGCTGATAGCTGATCACATCTCACAATTATGATTATAGCCATGAATCACCCATTCAGAAATTGTAATTTATTCCAGCCATTCGTCACCCATTTGATCACCCATCTATAGCGTGGCAAAAAAAATCTATAGCCATTAGCCATTCCACTTGTGCAGCTCAGCCGGGTCCGACATCCCAACATGAGCAGTGCCGTGCCTCACAAGCCGGTCCAAGCCTTGAGGTCCCGCGTGCTTTGTGCCATTGACCTGGGCTGATGAGGCCATGGCGGTGGTGGTAGTTGTGATGGCGGTCCATAGTGGTTGGTGGGGCTTAGTGGTGGCCATGGAGTGGTTCAATGGTTATGACTTATAGGTTAGTCGAGGTTTAGTTTGACGAATGGTTATTCATTCACTACTCAAGGTTCGTGGTTGCATCACCATTTATTTGTGAAGATACCTTGAGACATAATGGATCACTGAATAGTTTGTGACCGAGGATTCATTGATTCTTATCTATATAATATAGCTAATATGGATTGATGAAAATGAATATGGCTTGAAGCATTGGCAGATCATGCATAGCCACGGCCCACTCAAGGTTATCATTGTGACTGTTATTCATGATGTGCGACCAGCCCTGTGGAAGGGCCAGTTCTCCTGCCAGGAAGAGGTGGACAATGATGATGACATTGTGGAAGAAGAGGAGAAAGAGCCAGGACAATTTGCGCCATTCCGAATTGTTCCAGATTCTCCAAATGGCACCTAATGAATGATTACTGTAATGATCAATGTCAATGGTACATCCATGGCTCCTCACCGCCGTAAAGTCAAGTAAGCACCCTTAGTCACTGTCAATCTTCAACCACTATGGAGCAACCATTGCAATTGCTTCTGAATTTGCTTCGCTCCCTGGAGCATTCACTGCTCCCCTGCAGGCGATGCAGGGAGAGGCCCAAAAGGCTCCAGCAAAGGCAAGACTCCCAGTGCAGTTTTTTGGATCACGTGGAGCTGCCGTTGTTCCACGGGCCGAACAAAAGAGGCCGTACAAACAAATGTGGTGAATCTAAATTACTGTTGCGGGGTGCTGATGTGACACCGATTTATCTGTGTGTATGGGGATATCTCCTTGGTACAACTTGTTTGTTCGAATCTTTCGGTATGAGGTGAACTGGTTGAAATTTCACTTTGCTGTTGAATGACTTAATATAGAAAGAAGCCAAGATGTAAAGCCAACGACGAATCAAAGTAGGGAAAGCCGCGGTTGTACCACCTGAAATACGGACTCCTTTGTGCGGGCCATGGGGTCGTCAGTCCAAGAAAACCTAGTCCGTGAGTCGGGAAATGTTAGGAGGAAAGGAAAACCTATCAACTAGAATTAATGGCCGGATTTTCACTCCTTTGCTCAGAAGTTTCGCAAAGCTGATGTTTGATGCTGGTGGCTCATAGTGGTTCATAGTGGTTCAACCTTTTACTGGGGTTAAGTTAGCTGGCATGGACAACTTCTGAACTTGTCCTCATGTCACTGGCAAGCTGGCAAGGCCGCAACAGTCCCGCCGACACGCTTGGTGTTTGGCAGCTGCACTTGCGACCCGAGTAGCGGCAAGAATATGTGGTAGAGAGACAGAATCAGGCAGATGTTGGGTGACACCTATGATCCATAGATGGTTGATCAATCAGTGACCATGACTACATCATTGCGCGGAGTGCAGTGATGCCTGAACCCAATGGCTGCCGGTGGTGTAGTCACTGCCAGGCATCATGCGGAAGATCAAAACCTCGGACGGGCGCAGCGTTGGTGCAGAGCTGTTGCCGGATGTTTATTCCAATAAGGTATAAAACAATAGTAGATTCGGATTATCAGTGGCTTCTGAATGAAGCTTACCCATGGTTGATGGTTGGTTGATGGTTGGTTGATGGTTGGTTGATGGTTGGTTGATGGTTGGCTGATGGCATAGGCATTTCCGGCTGTTTCCAAGGTACCAAGGTGTGATCCCTCTCCAGTAGCTGCAGGAGTTCCAAAGCTCTACGAAGATCGAGGCTTTGGTTCAGGAGATCAAGAAGATGGAGTCTGCGGATTCCACCAACAAGGCGGCGAGCGCCTTCGGTTGGATTTGTTTCGCTGCATGCAGCGGCACTGTGACCATGCATAACCAGAGCTTCGGGACCGAAGGAATTCAATGAAGTTTCAAGATACGCGATGATGGTCCGTGTTAATGGATCTCTAGCTGCGCGAAAGTATGCTGAGACTGGACAATTTTTGTTTGCTTTGCCATGAGCCATTGTGTGCATGCGTGCATGCATGCACATGTGACTCCATCAGTGGTAGTGTGCAACCTCCATAGCAAACTCGAAAATGTATCTAGGAACCATGGCTGGCACGAAATCGTGAATCAAGTGATTCGACAATGAGCATTTTCCATCAGATCTTCATCCAGCTGAAACATCCTCCATCCAACTTACATCCCCTATGTTGATTTTACCTTGATCCCAATCTCCCCAACTGCCAGCAGCAGCCAGCACCTCCCATGGCCCCGCACGTTGGAAGCGCCTCAAGGCCTTGGTCTTCTCGCAGTTCACGCGCTTCCTGGAACTCATCGAGTGGCGCTTGAAGCGCGAAGGCATCTCCGCCGCCACGGTGCTGGGCAGCATGCCCATCGTGGCCAGGCGGGGCAGTGGTTGATGGTGCCCAAGCTGTCCTCAGTTGACTCAAGTGACTCAGGTAGGTTGATTAGATGGTTTTGGGTGAGGGAAAGCCATGAAAAAGCATGAATCTTGCAGAAGTTTGGAGGTGCATGTACATAATTTCTGGGCCCGTATGGGCCCATTGTATTGATTGAAAGATTGTACCATGATGAATTGAGGGTTGGATCTCATGGTGATTGAAAGATGGTCCAGATCTGATGATAGAGTAATCGACAAGGCAGTAGGTTACTTCACCACCTCTTCATGGAAGTGGAGGGATTGTTCGGATGGCTGCTCTTCATTGCCCCCTTTGCAGGAACAACATCATCGTGTCGTTCCAGACCGAGCCAACCCTCAAGGTACTGCTGATCTCCTTGAAAGCTGGAGGCGGTGCCGGCCATGGGATGCCATGGGATGCCATGGGGGGCTCACCAGGGTGGCCGCTGCGCCAGGCGAAGGTCTCAACCTGCAAGCGGCGAATCACATCTTCATCATGGACCCATGGTGGGGCACGGTGGTTGGGCACGGCACGGCAGTGCAGAGTTGAAATGTGGAGATGAAATGAGTTGGGGGCAGTTGCCGCAAGCTAGCTCTTCTATCCTGTTAAGTCAGGTTGGTATAGGTTGGTTCTACATGTTCTATCCTGTTGCTAGGTTGGTTTTGGTGGTTGATGAAGTACTGCCATGGCAGCCATAGCAGCATGGAACACATCACAGCTGTTGGCGCAGCTCGCCACGCTGCAGGTGGAATCCCGCTGCTGAGGCGCAGGCCATACAACGTTGGGGGCCCGTGAAGGGAGAGAGTGGGGCAATGCTTTTTGATGATACACACTTTTTTGAGTTTACTACTACGTCAGTTTGTAATGGGTGTTGTCATCATGGGCCTCCCAAGGCTGCACAGTGCAGATCTATATTTATTACTCTTAATTTGATCATGTATGTGTATCTCAAATATGCGCATACCTATCTCACATATCTTTCATATGCACGTTCACAGCTGTACAGCGTGCGTACATGCTCAACATATCAATCCCTATGCTCCCGGCCAGCTACATGTTGATTCCCTGACTCGATGGCATATCCTCCATGAACATGCCCCACACCATGTGGGCTTCCGAAATTGGTGCTTCCCCCAGGAGCTCTTCCCAGATGTTTTTTGGGGGTGCTTTTGGTGCCCCAGAATCCTCCATTTTATGGATCCCCCGCTTGTGGTTATCACAACTTTCTTGGCGGTATCACCCTTGTCCAAAATGGTTCCCATGGATACCACCTGTGGTTCATCTCAAACTTCTTGTGCTTCGCCTAAGGTGCACATCGTATCGGTCAAATCCGGCCCGTGAAGGCCTTGCGCTTTGTAGCGGCCAGGAACTGAGGAGAAAGGGGGGGGGCAGCCATGGGCAAACAAACAGCATGGCCATGCCATTTCCCAAGGGCTGCTCTCCTTGGGGATCACATGGCCCTTCAGCTGTGATGGGACAAACACCTCAGCTGTTTGAAGCTGCCCATGTTTGGCTCCTTTTGGTTGATGGGAAAGTTTTCAAGAAGCCCGGAGTTCACCGCCAGTAATGGTGGTTGCTAGTGGTCAATGTGAATGATCCAGACCTAGCTTTGTGTTTTTTCAGCTCGGAGTTTGTTTGGTGGACAAAAAGGCACTGGGTCAAGCATTGAAGTTCAAGCATGTTCGGCTGATTTGTGCGGTGTGAATGGCCATCAGAGGGGTCTCTTTGGTTTTGATTGCCATCTAAGGCAGACACCATCGAGGAGAAGATCGTCGAGTTGCAAGAGAAGAAGCAGACGGTCTTTGACTGCACGGTAGGCAACAGCAACAAGGCAGGCAACAGCAGTTCGACTTGTGCGAATTCATTATATAACGACATTTAATCATACACCCAGTAATGGGCCATCAGATATGTGGCTTGCTCATGACAGTCGTTCTATGAGATACAAAGCCAACCAAGACTGGAAGTCCTATGGCATAATGGTGGATACGTGCACCTACTACAATTGACAACGTGATACTTCTGTCACACATGTGTTAAGGGTAAGGTAATGATTTCAATCAGATAATAATATGATATTATCGCTAAATATCCACGACCATCAGGTATGAGTTTGATACGAGCATGGTACTGACCGGTATGAGAATGGTTTCTGCTATGATTTCTTCTGGCCAATCCCTCCAGCGTTTCTGCCTCCTCGCTGCTTCCAGGCATTGCAACGGCTTTCGGCCGAGGATATCCGCTTCCTGTTCAGTGTGGACCTCAGGAAGGGTCGGACAACGATCTCATCCTCACAGGTCAGCATATGATGACACATGATCACATATGATGACACATGATGACTCATGATGAATTGCGATGACTCATGATGAGAGATCCGCATGGTCAGGGTAGCAAACCAAAATTGTCAAAACAAATCACCCTGGCAGGAAAACCATCAATTGTTGGGGAAGTTTGTTTTCCGAAGGCATCATCATTCTGATATGGTTTGGTGGTTTGTGGGGTGCTTCCATTGATATGCCATGTAGACTGGTACGTTTGACGGACAGACTCCTACAGTTCATCGGTGGTTTCTCCTGCTACAAAGTGGACTAGCAATCGTACGACATTTGGTCAGACAACCATGTCGTCGCTCACCGGAGTCCATTTGTTCATACTTGGATCACAATCAGAATCACGACACTCGTGATGGTTTGAGTATCAAGTCTGGCTATCGCAGCTACATGCATCGCTATCGCCAGGTGGCAATCCATGAAAGGATGCGAGTTCTGCAAACATCAGATCTGTCCTTACCCAACATGTGTCCAAGGCAACTGATGAGTTTTCCCTGTGCTGAAGTTCTTCCAAACGAGGGAGAACAGGGAGGTAGGGGAGTCATGTTCAACAAAGCCTGGAAGTTGAGCCATGCAGACACCAAGACGTTCGTAAACGAACCGCAGCTGTTAGAACTGTTGCACCGGGCACTTGCAGAACGTGACATGACATCCCAACTTTGGCGAAACGGCCGACGCTTCGAAACTTCGAAGCCTGGGGATCACAGTGGGGGCAGCTGGTAGCGCCTTGACTGTGGCAAAAAGATGTCCGCCTTGACCGCAGTTGCGTGATGCCACTCACGGAAATGTACATATGGGGTTGTCCATCAATGATGCCCAGAAATGCCAGCTTCCTCAGAGGGACAAATATATAAACAAATGGGGTACTACACAAGGACGTTATTACTGGTACTGTCCATTATCATTAGTGACCGTGATTGGATGGTAAGTAGGTGCCACGATTCATGGACAAACTCGTATGACATGCAGGTCTACCCAACAAGAATTGCGGGCATGACAGTGGAAATAGATTTGATGGCCATGGACAGTAGGATTTAGCTTTATTGCCAGTATTGCATCTGCAAGATTCAATTCAACTTAGAATGCCCGCAGGCGAACAACACGCATCAATTCCTGCTAGAGCAATTGCCTCGTACCATTGATGACATCTCAGCCTAGTGTTTGTCTTGCCTGCCCGTGTTGTTTGGCTGCTTCTTTTGCTCTGCAAGATTGAATCATATGATTGCCCGCATCATGACGTTTGTTTAGCCTCGCAGCCTTACTTGAAGTAGGTTCGTCTTGATGATTCTGCTGGAGGTCCTTTTGTTTTTGTGGAATTGAGGCAAAAGGCCGATGGACGGCATCTAAAATAATTACAGAAGCCAGGGCGCCCACAGCAGACTGGTTTCTACCGGAATCGCGCACAGAGAGGCATGTCCCCAACCTGTGGGGTCTGCAATGATTGTGAAATTGGAACGCAGCAAGACGCACCTTTCCCAAAGCAAAGTTGCAACAATCAGGGCAGACTGTGCTAGAAAAAGATGGCTGCCAAGAGCTGGCTGGGCAGAAAGGTAGACTAGAAAATAACGTCTCCAGGACGTGTCGTTGTCGTTGTTGTTGTTGTTGTTGTTGTTGTTGTTGTTGTTGTTGTTGTTGTTGTTGCTGCTGCTGCTGCTGCTGCTGCTGCTTGTATGAGAAACTCTTCTTCCCTTACGCGCTCCCCCTTGCGTCGGCTGTTTTCTTATGTATCAACTTGAGAACACGTAAAGACATGCCACATGACGTATAAAGTATGAGTTCGTTATACTCCCCAAAACTGGGATGAGGTTGGCTATGCTCCCCAATGGTGTGGGATGATTCATTGCTTGGCTTGCCACATGAGATTTAAGTAAGGTGGGATTGTCGAAAAAAAAAAACGTTTGAAATCAGAACTGTGCGATGGAAATGTGCTCAGCCCTGGGGTTCTGCTAGGCTGATGTTTTGCCCGCAAGACGTGCCACTTTTTTTGCGGCAGGGTAACACTGCAGGTCATCAAAGTTTGGAGTGCTTCACAGCATACCTCTCCGCAATAAATGTTGTGTGAAGTCAAAGGCAGTTGCGAGGCCCTTTGATCCAGAACCATGGCAACAATGATTTCATCCACAGCATCCGTAGATCTTCATTGCGGCTCAAGTATTCTCAGATAATCTCAGCCTCAGACATGACGGCAGCAGCCTGAGATCGGCGTTGCGTCGTTGAATGTGGTGCTGAGAAGTTTAAAGGTTCCTTTTGACTCTTGGATCGGTAGTTAGCTGACCATTTTTTGAAACTAATGAAGAAGGCGAGAACAAACCATGACCAACTGGGGTACCTTTTGGACCTACCATGGTCTACCACGTTATGACCAAGCGAATGTTTGCGCAGCAAGGTTTACTGGGTGCGCGTTGGCCGCCGCTGGGTGGGCTGGAGGAAGGCCAGCAACTCAGAAAGTGGAAGAAAATAGGGTATGCCGCCGCTATGCCCCTCAAATTTCAATGGGAAAATGATGACTCACACGTGGATCAGAGGGGTTCCCCCAAGATTTTAAGACGCAGCCATGTTGGTCGTATTTTTAGTGAGTATTTGTTGAAGTTCAGGGGGGTTTAGTTCACAAAAAATTGATTTGTTGCAGCCTTATCCATATCGTATTGCATCGATTTATAGGATGGAATCTCCATGTAGGTACTGATGATTCAACCGCTACCTATTCTTGTTTTTTTTCAATGGTTGTTGTGGATATCCTGCGTGATTGTTCAAAGTTTTAATACTCCTATGCGACGCAGGGGTTTGCCACTCACTGCATCACTCGCATCTCATCAGTCAACCAGCGCGAGGGACCCCCACAGAGATCCACAGATATTTGACCAGCCCGTAAATGATTTGGGCAGCAAGCAATTCTGCCAGGTATCGATATTGTTGGTGAAATGTCGTGAATCTCCATGCCACGCACAGTGTTTTTCAAGCCGCCGACTAGGCTGTAGAAACCAATCTTGGAATATGGATGGAAAAAGCTTGGTATGAAGGATCGACAGCATCGCTTACCTTTACCACTCAGGTCTTCTTGTGGGCCACATGGATGGAATGTGGACGCGCAATTTTCCCTCGTACCTTTGCAATTACCTATAGCCCTTTTCTATAGGTTCTCATTTTGTAGGTTGGATACACCTGTCCTTGTTGGTAGATGCTTGGTTTGTTTTGGAATGGGGTGACCTTAAAATCCCGACCTTTTATTTTCTGCACATGTTTTCTAAAATGAGCAACGTAGTAACCATTTCTTTACAACACATCTATTTGGCACTTATAAGAAACCTTCGAGTTCAAGTCTGCTACCGTCACCGTAAATCCACCAGCCACGCTCATGAACTGAGCCAACCAAATCGCATCAAATCAGTCATTCAATCGCCCATCCTGAAATATAAACATGAAATCCCCTTCAATCACCAATTTTACGAGGAAAATTCAATGAAATAGTTTGCTTCTGAAACCAACTTCGCTTCAAGGGGCGCCCCCAAGGTGGTCAAGCCACCGACCTCTCCCACACTGCTTACCAGCGCCTCGGACTTTAGATGAGACTGCGGATTTTATAGGAGATAAATGGGATCTAAGTGGGATTTAATGGGGTATGAATCTGAATAGGATTTTATTGGATGTCA
Organism: Symbiodinium kawagutii; assembly: GCA_009767595.1. Lineage (NCBI taxonomy): Eukaryota > Dinophyceae > Suessiales > Symbiodiniaceae > Symbiodinium > Symbiodinium kawagutii. The sequence goes on along the minus strand of VSDK01001005.1, from coordinate 193,025 downwards.
TAAGATCTAAGCTATATCACACCATCTTACGCCGATTGGATTTCATGGATCCAAGTCCCAGCAATCCCAACAAGCCCCAGTAGATCATCATTAAATCACTAATTAGCGCGCCATCATGACATCATCGTTGAAATCTTATTGAGTCAGCCATTCGTCAAGCCCTGAGGCAGTGCGGATTTCACCAGCCGCAAGGCAAATGTTGACCACATAGACGATGCTTGAAAACTTGCTGGTGGGTCTTAGACATGCGAATAAGAAGATGTCATCTGAAAGCGAAGGCAACTGAACATGTACTTTATCAAGATATATGCCTCGAAACAGCTTGTGTAATCCGCAGAGGTTGCAGGCACTTAGCAGCAGCATAAAGGTTGCCCCTTGATGATCTTTCAAAGTGACCAGATCACATCATTAATATTGTTCTAAAACAAACCTTGACATGAACGTGGTTCAACCTTGCCGTCACGATTGGGTGTCATTGTCAACTAGTATGCAGCTGCAGAAATTGACTTCATGGCATTGGGATTACAGAATCATATCATGTTATATTATTCTATCCAACTGCTAGGTTCCACACACTATCAATGCACAAGATTTACAGGCTGAGGGTGGTATAAACCATGCCCTGCCAAAGTTTGTGTTTTTGACTGCTTTTCCACCCCGCAGACCATACCATGTGTTTCTGGTTGAACGCAACCTACGGTGCCACGGTTTCTTTGGATCCGAGCAGAGGCCGCCCTTGTGCCGGCACCTCAAGCGCGCGAATCGGTCGTGCTCGTGGTGTGGATGCTTCCCATTCCTGGCGTTGCAGGAACGCAGTGAATTCCATCCCCCAAGATGATGATCAAAGTGACTAAGGCACGTTTGTTTTGGCATTTTAACTGCTAGACATATAATCCTTAAGCATCCCGAAATTGGGGTTTAAGATCATTGAACCGGATAGCAGATGTACAAGGATATGATGCTGCCCTAGGATCAGAAAAACTCCCCAAATGGTTGTTGATTGTTTACTATTCCGCACGGATTCTCCAAAAAGAGATTTTGACCAACACCCTTGCAGATAAAGCGGGGAAATGTGATTTCACTATATGTCTGCCGCAAAAGACCGGAGTTTGTTGAGGGAACAGGTCGAACAGATAATAGGAATCTGCGCCAGACCCGGCGGGCGTACACGTCACGCAACCGTATCTTGGGCAATTTGTGTTTGGCAAGTGCTTAGCGACTGGGACTGTGAGACCGGGATGATCGTGGCCTTGTGGAATTCGGACAGCTGAATCTCAGAATCTACTGTTGGTTCTGTTGGTTCCCTGATGAAATGATATTGGGTGTTGACTACCCCTGAGGAGATGCATGATGCTATACTTGGGGATGCAGGGTCACGGAATTTGTGGGTACACAGAGAGTGTTTTCTTCAAATAAACAGTAGCTTCAGCATGAGTCGCTTGTTGTTTTCGAACATGTGTTTCCTCTTATGTTCGTTTCTCGGTTTTGTCCCCTTTCATGACAGCAGCGTTGGGATTTTCTTGCCTGCTGTTGCAGCTTCATTATTTGAATGCAGATTAACCAAGTTTGTGAAGCCAGCATTCCCGAATCCCGGCTGTTCCTTCAGATATTTGGGACCTATGCCGCTGTCACACACGCCTGTTGTGGGTGAAATCACCGCAGCCCAAAACGATGCATTTCACATGCTCACATACTCACACGCATTCTCACATCTTCACATTTTCACATCCTCATCATCACATCTTCACATACTAACATTTTCACATGTTTTTTTTTCTCTCTCTCTCTCTCTTTCTCTCTCTCTCTCTCTCACTCTCTCTGTCTCTCTCTCCTTCTTTTTCTATTCTCTGTTTAGGCCGCCGGCATTGCTGACGAGGCACCGCGAAACCTGCACCTTTTCGCGCGAAATTGTGGTCGATGTGCAAAAACTGAAATATAATTGCGATTTCAGGTGCGCCGCGGCAATGGTGTATGTGTGTAACAGACCTGTATGTGTGTGTGTGCAAAAGTGTTTCTGTGCAAACGGGTCAGTGTGTAAAATTGTTCTGTGGAAACGGGTCTGTGCGTAAGATTGTTTCTGTGGAAACGGGTTTGTGTGTAAGATTGTTTGTGTGCAAAAGTGTTTGTGTGTAAAAACTTCTGTGTGTAAGAGGGTCTGTGTGTACCAATGTTTCTGTGTGCAGTGTAAAGGTGTTTGACGGTGTTTGTGTGTAAGAGTGTTTGCAAATAAAAGCTTCTTTGCGCACAAATGTCTGTGTGTAAAGGCGTTTGTGTGTAAAAAGATCTGTGTGCAAAAGCGTTTGTGACATCCCATTTCTTTTTGGCATCGTTGTTTTGTTTCTACATTAAAGATGTTCATACTTTCACCTCTCATTCTGCTCCTCTACGCTCTTGGGCCATCTGTCGCCTAGTTTGAGACAGGAAGCCACGACTTGTCTCATCAAAATGGGGTTCCCGTGGAAATTTCGAGCCAAACCATCCAGTGCTGGGTTGAGGTGACTGCGGCTCAAGCAGCTGTGAAACACGGGGTGGCCCGATTCGAACTTCTGGTGGGTTCGCTGCAGGTGCCGCGTTTAACGAGGGAGTTATGACACATCGATTAAGTAGGACCAGTAGGATGAATTAAGAACCGTACTGCAAGCCACTGGCAGTCTAGGTTATAAACCCTTGTGATGCTTGGGATCCACGCGGTTGTGATTGTTGAGATTCAAATATCTTACTTTGGCAGGTAACTCGCCGCAAATTTCCAAATTTTGGAGGATGTCCAAAGTGTCAGATCACCACAATTGGGGAAAACATTGCAGATCACAAAGCATAGGGATTAGTAGTCAATTCTTATCTATAAGAGAGGAGGTCGCCGCAAAAAGGCGATTGTAGATATCGAGGGGCTAACCCCAATGCAAGTATTGAGGGGGTTCCAAAACAGCTTTTGACTCCAGCTGCCCTTGAAATTGACAAAGAAAACGAGTTTCCCCATTCAAGCAATCATTGTTTAAACCTGACATATATCGTACACCCCAAAGTTTTATTTCCAATATTGGGCTCACGTCTCAATCCTTCTGTTTGCTGGCGCTTTCAAAGGCATAGCGCCAGTTCATCGGAGCCTCCAATGGAGCCATGGCGACTTTCAATGAAGTTTGTGGAAAATTATGGCTCCATATTAGGTATCTACAATTTGCCATGATATCAGTCCATATTCATGGCTCCAGTTCAACTGATGATGTTGAATCTTGATATTCTTTTTTTGAGCCATGATTATACATAGAACATATGCGGACATGATATCAGCTGGTGGTGGCCCCCGAGGCCAAGACGTCGGAACGCAAAGCTGAGGCAAGATGTGGCAGTGCATCTCGGTGATGACACCTTCGTACCCATGGGAGACTCCAAATTTCAGAGTAATTATCCAAACATGACTGGTAACTTCATAATGGATTACCAGTTCTGGAAAATTCGAATGTATCCACACAGCTAGCTGGGGGTGCAGCTTGCATTAGGACCGTTCAAAACACAATTATTCCGTTTCCTGCTGGTAGTCATTTGTAGCCAGATGATCACCCGACTTTGAGTGACTTTTCAATACATAGAATGAGCGCCCGATTTGATGGACAGATGTGCCTCTTTCATAAGCTCCAACTCCCAAAAAAATCAACATGGCGACCTAGAATGGCCTCCAAGGGAACAAAGGGCTGGTGCCTCTTGATGATGGGCCCGGCGCTACCTGGTATACAGCATTTACAGATACTCATTTTCAGACGCGCTGAAACATTAGATTGTTGGCCATATATCCCATCGCACCCTACTAAAATCCCCAAATCCAGTAGATCTCCAGTATATCTCTGAAATCACCAGTATTAAACTTGAATCGCTGGTGATATCTCCCATTAAGTTAAACATCTCTTAACGCACCAGTATATCTCCACCCGACTGGCCTTCCAGCGCAGGAGGCCATGGTTTCTGTGAACTACAGCTGCAATCCGGGCTGGAAGGTGGATGAGGCGCTGGCTACGGTCCAATCAACACCAAAAAAACACGTGGAAAAATTAGGGAAGATCCACTGAAGCCATCTGAAGCCCATCGATTTTCGGAGTTATGTGAGGTGATTGAAGGATATCCCCACTGCTTGATGGGTTGGTTTTTTGATCATTTAAGGAGCTTTTAGCCTAGACTCAGTTTTTGAGAAAACTTGAGATTCAACAGGCTGGATTTCACCCATCACCAGGATGGAAAAAGTTGAGGCTCCAACATCCAGACTCGGCCGAATATTCATCTAAACCCACAGGGTTTTGAAAGGTCGTTGTCGTGGAAAACATCCCTAGCGAGTGCTCAGTAGATTATATTTGAAAAATATGTCCTTAATGGCTGACGGCGTACGAATTCCAAGCTCTGTGCGTATCAAGTGTTGCTGCAGCAACAGCGTTTTCTTGTCCAACCCCCGAATTCTTCAATATCCCGTAATAAAGACTTGAACATGAACGCAGTAGATCCAATACTAGACCAAAGTTTCAACAGTCTTTGAACGTTCCTTTCAAAAGACATCCTGCATCCATTTTCGAATCACGTTCGCATGGCAATGGGACCATGGTTTTCTTTGGGGCATGATGTTCCAATATTTTCCATATCATCCAAACTTACAGGCTTACTTAGAGGATCAGCTTATGAGTTGTACTTGGCTTTGATAACGCCGCTTTGCCTCAAGGGCTATCCCCAAACATAAAGACCTTTTAGAATATATTTTAAAGATACAGATTCAGGGGTTATACGGCATACGTTATAATAAGCTGAATTATGCGTACTAGCCACCTGCGATCCCTTGGAATGATCCTCCAAGTAGGGTTTGAACGGACAGCCGTCGACGCCAGGATCAACCAAAGTATGTTGACCTCAAGGCCGGCCTCAATGCCTTTCAAGATGGGGTGACCAATGGTGAACAGAATCTTTTGGGGTTGTTCGGGGATAGGATGAGTGAAATTACCCGCAATATGAGAAGGTATTACATTGAGGGTTCAATTCTCATGTTTCTCATGTTTCATATATCATGTGCAGTTGTCGCGGTGACATGAGGCACCTTCGTAAATTCGACTTTTTGGGCTGTTTCCCTTGACACCATCATCGTTGAATTCCGGGGGTGTATTGGTTCTACTGGTTCATTCTCCAATCTCCTTGATGAACTCCAGATGCTCGTTGTTCCATTCCCATCAGTCAAAAAACATGCCTGGGCCCAGCGGTGGTCGAACTCTGCGGCACGAGGACTACAAATACACAGATGTCCATGACGCATGGGGGCCCAGTTAAGGGACTGGTAGACTCCTTTTCACTGGGGGACAGGTCTTGCAACAATCTTTTTTTACTGATCCGCACAGGGTATCAAAAAACTGGAAAGATCGCTGGGTTAGATTTAGAGCAGGACAGACAGAAAGGTAGAAATAGAAATTCGATCACGCGACATTTGCAGGTAGGACAGACAAGAGTAAATAAACAGATTTATGAACCTGACACTGGTTTGGATTTGTGTACAGTAAATCTTCAATACGGGAGTGGGACCACATATTTCTGACAGCTGCATGATGGAGCCCGCTGATCATCTCACAGGGTTACCGCACCTGGGACCATCTCAGTCTTCGGACGGGGCCATCCACTGTTTTGGTCCACTTCTTTTTGCAGTTATCATCCGCCGAATAGGTATGATGCTCAGGATGGAGCATAGCTCAAATCATCAATCATTGCTTTGAGTTTATAAGACATGAAAACTCGCCAGGGACCAAAACGGGGTCCGGGTTTTGTAGCTCCTAGAGGACCAAACGTCAGTTGCCATGGCTCAGGAAGCTTGGATGTGGCTGTGTTAGGTGAACTTCAGTGAGCGCGGGGTCCGGGAACCTTTCTGGGGATGACAAAAGCTCAGGTATCTTGTGATCAAAATGACGTTTCTTAGCCAAATATGAGTCGATGAAAATCTAGGGGCAATGTGAAATGGGATTTGGCTGGGCCGATTTGCAGAGAGAGATAGAGAGTGGGTTGATATCACTTGTGTCACTTGGTTTCTTTACTTAGGTTCTTCGCTTACGCTGGCAATCCGCCAACCTGCTATATAAATGGAATGGCCATTGCAAGGCCCTATAATGCACTCGTGCTGTGAATATTTCAGAAGCTCCCTGGGGGTTGATCCGTTGACCCCGGTGCGTGGCAAGCTTGCTGCAGCGCGCTTCAAAGTGAAGGCGCTGGTTGCTTTGTGCATAGATTCAGCGCCAGCCAGTTTTACCATGGCAGTTTCCATAAATGGGAATATTCCGAAATGTACTGGGTAGCCATTTTAAGTCGTGCGTGCTTGTGTGAAGTCGTGCGTAAACGGTGTCCCGGTGTCCAGGTCAGGTTTAGCTTCACGAGGGCATGAAATCAACATGATGTATTCATCTTGTATTCATATATTTCCTAGTATTTCACGCATTTCAGCAGCTGGGTCAGTGTTGCTCATTGCCGAAAACGCCATGGCACATGGTGCTTTATGCAACTTATATGCGCACTGTACACTGTCTTTTTGGGGGGAATGTTCCTATATTTTGTTCCTTATTCGTTTGCTTGGGGGTTGGTTATCCGCATCATGATTGACTTCAACAATTGAAACACATTAAGTTAAATCACAAATGCCATCAACAGATTGTGGAGTTATTCCTTATTTGCCAGGGTATGTCGATGTTTTTCTTGTGTTTGCTGTTGTGGAGGGTATCAAGCCGTTTGGGGTTTGGCGGTTCTTTTTGGCATGGGTTTGTTGGTTTTGTGTCGAACGAGCGTTCTATACCACAATCAATATCCCAAAGTATCACGGACACACATGTGCACACATGGAATCCGCCATTTGCCACGAGGATGAACAAGAATTGTCTATATAGTATCATGGAAAAGTATTGCCAGATCTTTCTAGTGCATCAGTTCTTCCTTCGAAGCGGGCCATCCATTGCTGCTCGCCTGTTTCGCCATGAAACGGCAAGAGCATTGCGGTGAGTGCACTCCTCTCAAGGGGGCCGGGCAGAGGAGACAGGTTCGCCAGAAGCAGGGCGGGGCCAAATTTTGAGCACAATGAAATCCACATTGTATTAAGACTTCACAACCACATTGCTTTAGCTGAGAAACGCAATGGATCTATGTGGGCTTTGGCAGGGTGACCTGGAGAGACCAAACGAAGCATGAACCGACCACATCCTCGTTCATGCTTCGTTTGGGGTCGTTTGGGAGCTGTGTTAGGTGAATGTTGGGGCTGCTTGGGGCCCTCTTGAGACCAAATCTGGGCCATTAAGAGGCTATGATGGGCTTAGGCAAGGTGACCTGGAGAGACCAAACGAAGCATGAACCAACGTTGTCATTTGCATTTGTCTCAATAGTGTTTGTCGTTGTTTCCTGGTGTACAATAAAAACATAAGACCTGTGCGGGTGCAGTTTTTGGTAAAGAGGAACAGAGGCAGGTGCCCAAATGTAAATGCACGATGCGATGTGATCATGCAGATGCATAGTCGTTTTTACATATCAATGTGAGAGTGAAAATTTCTTGGATGATGATAAATTACCAGGATGTGGTCAGATTCGTATTACAAAGGTTAAGGGTAAAACCATATTATGTTATAAGATAAGTTTCAAATTGGAAGAAAATATACCATTTTTGCAACTATTAGTTTATAGTAGTACCCGCACGAGGCGGGGGCGGAAGTTCCCAATAGGAGGGAAACGTGGTTGGATAATTTTGCCTATATAGGAGTCTGGGCACGGTTCCTGTTCCAAGCTTTGGGCGGAATGTCTCTTCGGCGTTTGCTTGCTTTGATGTTGTTTGCGCTTGTGTTCGGACTGTCCTCTGTGTGTGTGTGCGCGTGTTGGCACTAGTTGTTTCATGCAGTGTTTGAATCCCTGTTTTCCGACCCAAAAAAAATCAGACCAAGATTTTCTTACCAACAGATTTTTGCCAGACACAATCTTACCAACACATTTTATTACAAAATCCGACCAACACATTTTATTACAAACACGCATCTGGTTTCAGACTCTAAAGATAAATTTGTCGTGCGCTATGAATCTTCACACACAAATGATGATGTATGATGGATTCACCCACGACTCTGATGATGGCACCACTTAAACAAAGGAACTCAAAGCCACATACTTGGGAAATGAAATAAACAAACCGGCAAATATCTTATTTGAGATCTTAAACACTATGTCAGGATTGCAACGCACATGGTACAAACTCGAGCCGTGCTGGAAAGCATCTGGAGCGACTGAAAACTGGAAATGCATCATTTATGATTCTATAATTCATAGTAATGCAGATGGTGTGGAAACCATTCACTTGACACAGACTATGACCAGGAAATTAGATGCTTTCCAGACACGCGGCTTCCGGCAAATTCTACAGCGCAGCGCCACTTCCGTAGACCAGAGGAATACAAACAAGTCAATGTTTGAAGAAGCGAGTTCAATCGCTTTCCCATCTCGCTGTGACCGTCAAAAAATAGAACCAGTCAGTGAATTTCACATGCCTCTAGGCAAGCAAAATTACTTGCGCACATACTTAGAAGCGACAACACTGACCCTATGAGGCAAATTTTTTTTTACCAGATCCTGCGCAGAGAGCTGAGTACGGAACTAAGGGAGTTGGGAAGCTTCGTCAAAACTGGCTGCATCATACCACACAGGATGTTTATGAAAACATATTGGGGTATGAAGGTGATAATGGGACTCCAATGGATGACCGAAAGGTATATGAAGCAGCGGTAAGCAGACAATTTTAGCGCTCGGCCTCTTGCTGCGCCAACGCTGCGCAGCAAAGTCGTCTAACTTAGTCGATGCGAGGTATGGCTGCCAAAAACAAAATTGTCGTGGCTGCTCAGGTTGCAGGAGCCAATGGATGGTTTCAAAATTTGGGCTGAAAGGAAACCAGCCGAATATGGGGGCACATATCAGCAGGAGCACGTGAGGAGTTACTTGACATGAGTGATATGAGTTTGGACCCAACTGTTGGTCATTGTATCATTGACATGTGTGTGTGCGTGTCTTTACTTAATTTGTTTGACATTTCCATTCAATGACGCTCACCCAAGCGAAAAATGGACGTAAAACCACTAGTTCGCTACACTAAGCAGCGCCTCACCACCAATCAATTCATTGTTGAGCAGGAATTGCCAATGGTAGCTTGGATCAGGCAAATAGTTTCATGAATCATGACCAGCCACCAATGAACCACCAATGAACCACCAATGAACCACCAAGGATTCCAGTAGCTGCTTCGGAGAATTCGGAGACACCGCTGCTACCGCGGCAGTGTGGCTCAACCCTGGGACGGCGAGTGACAGAGATGAAGCGCCGAGCGCCGTGCCAGCAGGGACACCTAGACACGTGGGCGCTGGCAGAAGCCAACGGGTCAGTAGGTTGGTGCTTACCGGCCAGGACCAACCCATGATGTGTGCTGGTTGCTGATGATGAATTCATGTGGTGGCTCATGTTGTTTCATGATTGACGGGATTAGTTGGTGGGTCATGATGGTTGAACATGGTTCTGAATGGTTGCTTGGATTGGCAGCTGCCTGAAGAGGAGTAGACACTAAGCGTTGGTGCAGTTGGTGCAATGACGGTACGTTATAGTTGCATTCATCACTAGATCAGATATCCACAACGAACTGTTTCATCATGAGAGAGTTGGCAGTCACTGGGAAAGGCCAAGTGGTCAACAAGACTAGTGACCATGGCAACCCGATAGCGGTAGTTCACATGGGTCAACCGTTGGGCCGACCTTTGGGTTCGGGATTTGATAGAGAGATCATAGTTCATAGTTCTGAGGTGATTGACCTCGGATTGTTTTATGTTAGGATGTAGGTCACAGACACCAGGACAAATAAAAAAGTCTTCCATTGAAATATCAACCTGCCCAGACCAGCTGGTATGGCTCATGAGCATCATGTCCCCCGCGTTGTTGGCACGGGGCAGGTACCCAACCAGTGGCCACAAGGGCAGATGGGTCGAGAAAGGACGGGTGAACGAACCTGGGAACCGCTCGTGTTGGCAGCTGCTCCCTTGTGTTGATGACGTTGATGACTTGAGCCGATTTGAACACCAAGATGCAACCCATGATCAACAATTACTGGTGATTGATAGCGATGTTGTAACCAACAGTGATCATGACATTCAATGAATCATCAACTAGATCAACAATAATGTACTAAAAATTTGTGCTTGATTTGCCATTCCTGACGTCCGATAGCAAGCCAGAACTCGCCATTGGTGATAGTGGTGATTCGCAACGACCACTGACCAGTGCGATTCACGTGCCAGTTTTTCGCACTTTCTAACCGATTAGTGTTAGTCTCTGGCATTCATCGGTTTGCTACAACCTTTTATAAGCATTGGTAGCCAGAGCAAGCCATTGGTATCCATTGATGTGCTAGTTATTGACCATTATTCATTACCATTAGCTAGATAGACACTATTTATTGAGGTTATATTGACTACTATTGACCATGATTCACTACCATTGGTTGATTAATCGATCCGATTGCGAAGGTGATGTGTCCGAGCATGTGAGTGCTCGTTGAAAAATCACCGCAAGGAGCCGTCGCCAAGCTCTGTTTGTTGGCGCTCGATGACCGTTTTGGTCCGGGCTCGCGAGCCCCGCCTCCACCGTCAAGAACCCAGTCGCCGTGGTTGATTCTTAGAATGGCTGATGCCGCCTGGCATACATAAATGGAATTAAAAGGATATATATATATATATATTATGATGTCCTACTGGTTGATTTCCGGATTTTTGCTGTGGGTTGCAAAATCTGCATTTGTTTCTGGTGATTTCTTTTAGCATCACATTATCTCAGCCAACCCTTTCTTCCTATAGGTTTCCTTTTCTCGAAGCTTTCGCCATCGCTTTGTGCGGTACTACCGGTGTAGGGAGTATCCAAGACCGAGGTTCTTCTACGCTGAGATAATTGCCCCTTTCCTCAGTTTCGATGGTCAGTCGCCCAGATGAGCAGCTGTCAGACCAAGCTATCGTCGATGTCACAGGTTTTCTGGAAAGACTGTATCAATTTGCCATCATTTCACGATTGTTTGCCATAATTTTTCCAACAACTGGCGAACAGTATTCTTAACCACTTCCCAGTGGTTAACCATCGCTTGTTGACCTGGTGAACTATCACTTGTTGACCCCTAAGCATGATATTTGATCACTATTCGCCATCATGTATCACCGCATGTCAGCCATCATCAGCTATGTTCAACCACCAACTGCACTCCTCGAGGCCCCGTGCCAGATCAACTGTACGTGATTGGTGGCAGAGACAACAATCAGGCCTGTTGTGTTTCTCAGCGATTAGCCATGCAAGATGAGTAGCTGCGATGGCTACCACACCATGTCAACAATGAGGGTTTCTCAAACCATAAGGGACCCCCAAAATGGACGGTTTATGAATGTTTATAACTAAAAATGATTGAGAAGGATGATAAGTGGGGGACCCCTGTGACTTGAGAAACCCCCGATGAACCACTTGCTTCTTAGTGCCATGGTGTGCTTGGGACACGTTGGGACTTGAGATGCGCATTTGGATGTGAGAAGCTGCCAGGAACCGTTGGATGTGGTCGAAATGTTCGACGCATGGAACGGAAAGCTGGTGCACTCAGATGATTTCGGATGAGTTTGGTGCTGCTCAAGCAGCACATGCAATATCCAGAATCGAACACAACTCGTCGCTCAACTCATCTCAAAGCTTCGCTGAAGCCAGACTGGCTTGCCGGTCCGGTAAAACTCATGAGACCTTCAAGTCTGTAATGCAGTCCACAGAGAATCCTGTTTTCAAATTACCGTACATTTTTGTACAACTAGATACCTACCCATACAACAACTATATATTACACATATACAAGTATTATCAAGTATTCAGCTATCTAACTGTACAACTATACAACTAAATGGTTACATAACTATAATACCAGGACATACATTACAAGTTCGATCTTGGAAGCGATGACCCTGTGAGGTGGATCACCTGCCCAGGAATGCTTGCAAGGAGGGCAGGCCTGGGTCAGTCATGTGGCGTTGAGACGTTGACCTCGCAGCTGACCTGTGCCACAGGGTGTGCTGCAGCGCCTCTTCCCAATGGCTGTTTGATGGTCTGTGGAGGCCCGGTTGCACCACTTGCAGTGCCATGATGTAAGCCCCAGCCATGTTTTTTTCGTGAAGGCTATGATGAGCAGGGCATCGTTCGCGGCGTTCTAGACAGCTGCGAGGTGTGGCTGGGAAGCCAGTTCTATGATGATGCGACTCGTGAGCTACATTACTTCTCCACAGTTTTCAATCATCCCATGCCATATTCAATTTTTCATAAATTCATATGCCATCTCTCAAATAAATGTGTTTCAATTTCCCAAGGGGTTCGTGATATTACTCAAAATCTGGGACAGCCCCTGGGCACTACCCAACCCAGGTCAGCTGTTGCTGGGCCATGGTCATGACATGGCCAGGTGTTTGACCCAATCAACCAGAGGTGGGGAAAGACAGGTGCAGCAGGAGCCTGAGATCCTGCTTGGAACTTCTGTGTTGGGCAGGACGGGACTGTCAAGAAATGAACCGCTACAGGAGTCCCAAGGACATGGTGAGAGGTTGTTGGTATTGACATTGGGGATTTGCGCGCACTGCTTCCGCCCCACGTGAATCCAGATGTTTTTGGATGATCTCGGCTATGTCGGGAAGACGCTGACCATGCCCATGCAAAATGTTTTTGAAAAATCCTGATTTGCGCCGAGCATGTCAACCAAGGCGTTGCTCAGAGCACGCTGGGGTCATGGTTTGCCTGGCTGAGTTTGAAATGGGGAGAGTGGGACTGTCATGTGAAGACACCAAGGGTGGTTTATGGTGGTACTGATGCTTAAGAATGGTTGGCAAAAGCTGAAACTCACCAAACTCACTGTCAGTATTCATGGCCATTGGCTTTTATCATCTCATATCCCATGTTCCACCAGGTCCCACCTGGTTCTGATGGCAGGCTGTTCGTTCTTAGGATCAGAAGTTTATGCAGCAAAGGCCTCAGATCAGACATTTTGGAGCTGGAAGTCAGCGGTGGGAGCCCTCTTAACGTGGCTCGAACTGAGGTTGGCGGCTGTGCACTCCTTCAGGGTGCCCTGGTTGGAGAGGACGCGTGGTGTGATATCCCTGCGGCATTCGCCCATTTGTCTATCCATCTTTTTAGGTATTCACCTGTCATGTCATATCCTTTGCCTAATTTGATCTAATTTGATATCCATCCCATGTACCCCTCAATCGCATCGTACTGGTACGATTTTCATGGGTAGATCCGTTGTATTCGATGAAGCGACAATGAATAGCATACATTGTTTGACAGTGTCAATCCATTTGCTGAATCCATGCCATGTTCGTGGCTCACCGTTCGCAGGAACTGATGGAAACTCTCCGAAGCTGCGAGGTCGATGGTCATGGCCATGCCAATGCTGTCCACAGCGCCAAAACATGTCAAAACCGGATTCCAATGATCTCTCAACCACCGGATTTCCAAGTTTCTCTAATAGGGAGGGATCCATTTTTCTTGGGGAATTGATGTCGGAGGCATGAGTCGCCATGGTGGGTCTCCATTTGTCGCAACTTAATGGTGAGATTTACTCACCGAAGTTTTCAGGCTGCTGCAGGTGTTTCCTGTTTCTTTCCACTGCATTTGGCTCAAGCCGTTTGAGCATTTTACCGCACCAGCCGCGCTTTCGCACTCTTTGCAACCGCCATGCAGATGCTTCCAAGCACCACGGGCGTCAAGGAGCTAGGCAGCGCGAGGCCTTTGCCTTGCGGTGCAGGATCAGCTATTGCCCCTCCTCAGCTCCTGCTGCCGAGCACTGCCATTGTTGGAACCCTGGCAGCAGCTGTGGCTGGCACTCGCCGCGCGAACCGCGTGCCACGACGTGCAGAGGGCTTTCTGAAGAAGCTGTTGAAGCGAGGCGGCAAATCCTCACCCAGCAGCCCACTGATCGACGAAAAAGACGTGGAGAACACGGTGAAAGACGTCCTGAAGGCTGCTGTGGCCGTTGACGCGCCACCCTCCATGGCGCAGACGTACATGCGTGGACCCTTGACGCCTACAGGCTCGGGCAAGCCTTTGACTGCTGAAGAGTTGGCTGCATGCAGAGAGGAGCTGGAGGCTATCAAGAAGGAGTTTGGACTGCGAGAACCCGAGAGGAGTTTCATGGATGAGGAGGGCATCAAATGGCGGTTTGGGGGTGCCCCAGACTATTCCTTGACGAATTTGAAGTACCTTCAAGGCAAGACCAAAAACCATGCAGAGGGGTCCCTCGAGCTCATCGTGGAGAATTTGGTGAAGACTTGGGAGATGGAACGTTCTCACAAGGTGGATCCGGACCAACACCGCAGTGTGGACCCTGAGAAGTTCCATGTGGGCGCCAACGGTTGGAAGAAGTACAACAACCAGGAGGCCAATGCGGTGGGCAACTACAACGTGCTTCTCAGTGGTTGCCCCGCACAGCTCTATGACTCTGCGAGCATTTCTTGGGAAGAGTCGCATGAGAAATTTCACGATGCTTTCGCTGCCTTTCCATGGGAGTTGCTGGAAGTTTTCTCCGGACCTCCAAGCGTTGCCTTCACTTGGCGCCACTGGGGCGAGTTCACCGGCAGCTACGAGGGACATCGGGGTCAGGGCGAGTTGCTGGAGATGTTCGGCTTCGGTGTGGCCACGGTGGATGAGCAGCTGAGGTTGGTGGACGTGGAGATTTTCTACAAGCCGGAGACTTTCCTGGAGGTGCTACGTGGTGAGCGCCCCGCAGATGAGCTGAAGCGCGGTCAAGATCTGCTGGGAGCCAACGCCACCATGACCTGCCCCCATTTGAGTCAGCAGAAATGAGTTGCGCAGCACGAAGTGCGCAGCATGGTGAGTGCCTGGTGTGTATCCATTTTTGGTCGCGGATGACTTGCATAGCGCTTTCATGGCCGGATCGTACTTGTAGTACGACATTTGTTAGCGCAATGCATTTGATCCTGATTTGCATGGTGCAGTTTTGTTTTTCTGGCCACTGAAGCAGTGGCCATTTTCCCAGTTGCAGTTTTGGTCGGTGGATGTGGAGTCACAAAGACTTCTGATTCTGCTGATGTTTTCGGGGACGTTTGAAACCACCTGAAGCGGAGATGCTTGGCCCAGAACATCCGGTGCGGAAGCTTCTCGGGCCTGGGGACCTCCATACCAATAGCATTTTCTGCACAAGACTCGGTGCCCAACAGTGGTTGAGCAGTGCACGAGCTGCTTCTCAGACCAAAGACCATGCTTGGAAGATCTTGAGAGTTGGACAAAGGATCAGCAGATATCCCGATCCATATCTCCCCCAACCAGGAGCGAATCAATCAAACCAGCAGGTTTCTCTGTTATGGATGATTCTTGGTCATCATTGACCAGCCATCCACCTGAGCATTGTCGACCACTAAGAAGATCCATTCATTCATGAAGGTTTGTTAGCCCTCAAGCAGCCGTCCACGAAGGATATACGATTAATTAATGATTCGCATTAGCATTGATTAAGGCTCAATCAACTACGATCCCCCACCAATCACCTACCAATCACCCACCCATCCACCACTCACCCACCAACCCACTATACATCAATCACCCACCATTGAACCAACAATCAACCACTGACCTACCCTTGGAAGCTGAGCGCCGGAAGGCATACGATGCCACCACGGACCAATGGCGAAACGCTCCGAGCCTCAACGTGGCTCGAGCGGGTGCCAGGCACGGGGCGTCCCATGGGTTGGCTGCTGATGTCTGGTGTTTTGGAGGGACGACCGCCAGGGGTATTGGTTGATGGTTTGATATGATTGATGGATATTGATGGTTGATTAGTGATGTTGGTTGGTGATTCTCATCGAACCGGAAGGTACCCCTGGATGTATTCCATGAGTGCCTTGAGTCCTGATCTCATGGAACCTGGGCCTGATCGGGCTGCAGATGTGTTGCCTGCCAGGGTGGTGACCATTGTTGGTGGCAAATTGGCCGCCGTGGGCGGCTGTGATGATGTGTTTGGCCGTGCAGAGTTTGGGGCTTAGGGAGGGGGCATGGAGGGTAGGAAGATGATGATTGGGGCAACGTGAGTTGCTCGATGCTTTTCGTGGATTACTGAAACAGGTTTTCCCTTTTCTGAGGGTGTTGGTGATTCAAGTCGAAGGATTGAAGGAAGGAAGGTTCAGAGGCGAAAGCCGATTAGAAGGGAGGTAATGGGGAACTGAAAGTGCAAGATCGCTGAGATACAAGGAAATGAATGGAAGTAAATGATGTAAATGCAGGATAGAAGAAAGATGCAAACGCGAGATAAGAGAGAAGTAGGAGACAGACTGGAAATAAGACGCCGACAACGACAACGACAACGTCAACGACTGCAACAACAACTGCAACAACAGCATGACCATGGCAAAGGCAAAGGTGACTGAAATGGCAACGACGTGCACTTTCAGCTATGTCTCTCCTAACAAGACACAGCTCGCAGCAGAAGCATGATGGCAAGTCAGCCTCAAACAGTACAGCAGAGAGGGAGGGGGAGA